>JAOSYY010000001.1:7236045-7255187 GCA_025727935.1 Hebomoia glaucippe | reverse complement strand
AGAAAAGGAGGAGGAAGCCGACACGAAACGTATCAAATAGCGTCTCTAGCGGCTCCTCCTCAAAATCATTGTCCAGTAGTGTTAAATATAAGAAACCACATTGTATAAATTGTAAGCACCAATAAAAAAAATAAAAAAATATTTTGCAGATGGCAGTAAAGGCCCGCGACGCACGAGCAAGTGAGTTAGACAAATTGGAACGCGAGTGTCGGTACCGGCTCGGACAGGCCAACCTGCGGTACAATGAAGCTTTGGTAAGGTTATTAAAACGATCATAATCCTAGAATGCTGGTTTAAACTGTACAATTAAATTTAAAAGAAACAAAAAAGTCAGTATGTGTTAATTATAGGTAAATATATTTTATATCCCCACATCCCATCAGGTGGGATGGATTATAACAACCGCCTATAAAAATTCAAAAAACAAAAGAAGTCTTTCTAACACAACTCTAAATTCAAAGGCAGCAGAAAAGAAGCAGCTAGATCAGATAATGAAAGAGCAAGAGGAAGCCGATAACACAGCTGAAATGTTCAACAACCTTACTTCAGATATGCTCACTGAAAACCCCGATGTCGCTAAAAGTGCTCTCGGGAAGGACAGGTGATATAATTTACTCTATTTATACATATAAACAAAAATTCACACCTCTTTAAAAAATAGGAGAGTAACGTAAAGTAGTTATTTGGCAAAAAAGTAGAAGAGACTACAACTTTCCTCCGGCTGCGACCCAAACACCTTTCACTTCCTCTATTCCCATTAACCCTACGTAGGTTAAATGCACCATTTACGAAAACGAGAGGTTGATTGATGTTTGGGGTCAAACGTTCCTATATATTTTTTTTTGTTAATTAGCTACTTATGTTCAATTTACGCGAATTGTTACAGAGCCATTGGATTTATGTATAAAGGCATGAATCAAGAAGAGTTAAAGAAGTTTTACGCCGCTCAAAAAGAACAAATGGCAGCTGCGAAGGTACCCAAAACTAAATAGATATTTAATAGCTGACAATATACTTAATTTACGTAAATAAATAAATCAAGCAATTGTACATTGAAATTTTTGTTGAGAATAGGAGTGATCCAAGTTTAATTTTGATTTAAAACGATAAATTCATTAAAGCCAAATTCGCTCACCATAACCATTATTGATCTAACTTTGTAGACGAACTTTCCATAGTAATTTTTTTAAAAATAGATGTTGAATATTTTAATAACTTACTTGAATTCAGGCAAAACGTGAAGCTGAAGAGAAAATGGAGGCAGAATGGCAAGCGTTGGCAAAATCCATTCAACGCGAAGTCGCGAGGCAGGACATCGCAGATCAAAGAAAGAGAAGGTAACGGCCTTAATTTTATTGTAATAAAAACTTTTACCACTCACTTGAATTGCGTTAAAGTGTCACCAATAGTGCACATCGTTCTTTTAAACCTTAAAATCATAACGACAATTTTATTCTGAAAATGTAATCTCAAAACCTCCCATTGAAATAAAATTATATATTGACAGACAAGGGAGATGCACGATCTTAGCTACAAAACATCTTTTTATTTTATATTGTAGTTGTATTTTTAACGCTTGTATTTACTTCTTTGAATTAACTTTTAGGGAGATAGCTCGGCAGTTAATGGAAGAGAATCAACTGATGGCGCTTCAACAGAAGGAAAAAGAGAAATATTATAAGGAAGTCGTTTACAATAATACTCCAACAGATGAATATTACTCGCAATTTAACACAACTACCAGATAAAATGTTCGATAATTAATTACGATAACGCTGAGTTTTGTCAAATTGACTGTGTGTGTTTATAACGTTATTTATTATTTATCTCACATATTTATCCACAATTTATTATATAAATCGAGTTTTGTTTTAAAATTGAATTGTTCTTTATATTCATAAATTATAATGTAAATTATAAGACTCTAAGCATTATATTTTGAGAAGCAGTTCAGCGCAATAACAAATAGTGGGTACATTAAAAATAAGTTAACTGGTTATCTTTAGGTCTAAATGAAATTTAAATGCCTCTTAGGAATATCAAAGAAAAACCTTTTTTCTCGAATGTTTATCTGAAGAACTTATAACAGTAACACCGTATTTGTAGTTTAATGTGTGTCTCAGGAGTCTCAAACTTTATAACGTCTGCACAGATTTTAGAGAAACTTTCACTACCAACTGTTTAATATGCTAAGAAATAACTAAGCCGGCTTTTAATTCAAAATGAAAACGCTGTCGGAAACGGCTATGATTTATAAAATAAAATAAACATTGTAGAGGAAAAAATATTTATTTCGAATAATAGATGTTTTAAATTTTAGTCAAACTAGGGAACCTACATAGCAAATTACATTTGTCTAATGTTTGGCACACTGAGATCATTTCTATATCACATACACATTACACATACAAAAATATTAAGTCGTTCATAACAACTGTTAATATTTACCTTTCTGTACTGATACGATTAACAAGGAAAAATGCTAGTTTCGTAAAGACGATGCAATTAACGAGTTGTGTGTAAAAATGGTATCTGTAACTCATACAGATGGCGACGGATATTTTGGCAATTCGGCGAGGTCGTGGAAATTATCCCCGTCCTCTAGTTTTAAAAGCCAAGATTGTTGGGGTAATATATAATTGCAACTTGAAGTTCGAATACACGATATAAAATAAATAAGTCGGCAGTCCACAATTGAATAATTCATGAACTACAGCTGAAAAAAGTGACTTATGAATTGTTTCTGTCAAAAATTTATGTCCAATTTAGTTAATAATTTGTCTCACCTAATGTTTAACTATAAACATTCTTGTTTATATATGTTTGTATACCTTTAAATGTGCTTTAGACATATAATTAACGAGGATTTTCACAACTCGTACAATTCAAATATTCCCAATTAATAGAAATAACTATGTTAAAAATTGGATAATTGGCATTTTGTAAAACAAAAACTAAGTATCAATAGTACTTATAGACATTTTTGTCCTCGTTTTGGGCTCGTTTCCAATTAGACCTTTGGCTTTTAGATTCATGATGGAGTCTGCTATGATCCTGGCCGTTCTCCTTAGATAACCTCCACTCGTAAGCATCACAATAGGAATATGCTTGGATTTGCATATCTCAAAAACGAATTCATCTCGTTTTATAATGCCCTGAAAATGTATTTTGCAAATGAATGGTAATTTAGATTGTAATTGCATTTAAATGTAAATGCTAAGAGTAAAAGAAATGTTATTAAAAACTTAAACTTTTGGACTTCAATAAATTTAAACTGGTAATTCCTGAATATATTTTGTGAACATTGGCAACAGCTCTAAAAATTTTGATTAATTTTAGAATCAGATTTTAACTCAACAATCTTTAACTTTTAAGAGATTTAATATTTTATAGCGCCACCTTGTAGAATTTGAAGTAACCAACACTGTTGCGATAGATATTTATATAATAGTCTATAGAGGGCGCAAAGCTACCTTATTATACTAATATAAATAAGGAAGACCACAATATCCTTACAATTTCACTGATCCTCATATGACCAAGAGGATCTGAATCAAGTATGTCTGTGCCAGCATTGTATACAAGTATGTCTGGCTTAAATTCATTGAGTGCCGCTTTTAAATTCCTGTAATTATAATAAAAACACATATCCTTTGTAACATAAGAAATGAAATGAAGAGATAATGTTAAAGACTAGTAACCTTTATGTTCCTTATTGGTTTCTATCAGTAGTATATTCTGTTTAAGGCCAAGGGATGAATATTGAGAAGCCAAGGCTTTTACTTTACTATAAAGTAGCATTACTTACTTTCTCAACTTGAGCATATATTCAAGATCTTCAATTTTATTTCCCAATTCAATCTTGCGTCTGATCGCTCGTTTGGCTTCTTCATCTTTAGGGTATATGTGTCGGTTGTACATATCCATTATATACACTTCTGGCACACCTAAGAAATCACGCTGATAACCATTGCCCTAAACAAATTTAAATATATCATTGAGTATTATAAATATATATACATAAGTATATTTTTTAAATATCATTACAAGGCAAAGAGCATCAGATCACATGATGTAAATTGATTACTTTCACCCATGGATACCTCCTAGAACAGCAGATCTAGGAAATGCATACACAACCTTAAAACTTTAGGAATATTCCTATGTTGTTTAGTGACATTCTGCTGTTTGGTTTATTTACTTTTATTTTGAATATATAATGGCAGAAATTGAAGTCTTTAAATTAATATGTGATATGACAAAACTAATCAAGATTAGGAAAGACGATATCCGAGTACAAACCTGATGGGCATCCAAATCAACGATCATAGCATTCTGTACACCCTTATACATAACAAGGTATTTTATAAGCAAAGTGATATCAGCATATGGACAGAAACCGCCACCTTTGTCTCCACTACAGTGGTGGAAGCCACCGCCTATGTTTATAGCCCAACCTCGCTCAAGTGCTAACTTACCAGCTAACACAGATCCTCCGGTTTGTAGTCTACAAAAATCTTTCCATTACAAATACGTGTACATATTATTTTAATACACAGTATTTTTTTCACAAAATGCATATTTATTAAAATGTATGTATATATTATATTTCGATAGGCCCAAATATAATATTAAGTTGAATCATATCAAATATAAAATGATCATTATATCGTTTTTTTTTAATTACTATAAAAGTAACTTTAAAAATATATTTAGGGATGTTCAACTAGTTTTTATGTAAATTTTATCATAATAATTGGTACTTTGAAAATATGCTCTTCTCACTCCTACTATAAACTTACCTCATAGGCTTCAAATAAGCATGTTGTACTAGAATATTTGGCACACAGGCTACTATTGGCACTTCCGCTATCACAGCAACTTTTGCACTCCACTTCAAAAAAACATATAATCCTGAATAAATTTAATCTTTATATTAATTTAAATCCAGTAGATGCATAACTTACCTTTAATGATTTAAGATATTTTTTAGTATGAACAATCAACAAATCATTCTCCTTTGCCTCATTTGGTTTGACAAGGCATTCAGATGTAATAAAATTTGCTTCTTTCAGAAACTAAAATATATATTTAATCTTGTTTAATTAGGTTTACTTGTCAACAAAACAGAATATAATTAATTCAATCAATCAATATTAACTAGTTCACTTTGATTATTTATATGTATTATACCAAAAAGTTTTTTACAGGTAAAGCTCATGTTACCTGTAAAAATCTGTCTAATTAATAAATAATGGCGATTACTAGAAAAAATACTCGATAATAAATATAAACATAGTTAGAAATTTTGAATAGCAGTCACCTGTACTATATTACGCCATTTCTTTGCATCAAAAATGTGAAATTTTTCGAATCCGCAAAAAGAAACATTATATCTATCATCATAAACCAATGGCCACTGATCGTCTCTGATTTCTACATATAATCTGAAATAATCGGAATAGTAAACACGCAATAGATGTAAAATAAAATTTAAGACAAAATAAGTAAAAACAAATCATGTACCTGGTCGTTGACATAATTGGTATTGCGATACACTTCAATAATTTATAAGCTACATCATTGTGATATAAATTTAGCAAAATAAGATATAGTTGTTATCTTAATGAGAATTTAAAATTTCGCGTTTTCACTTTTCAAAACAATTCTGAGTATGCAGCCGGTTTTGATAGATATAGTATGACAGTTAAAGGTATTGCCATTTTTAATAAATTATGTTAAATTTGGTAATTTATAAATGTTTAGTAGAAACAACATACGGATAATGACTAGCGTTGTTTAAGTCGACATAAATGAAAATGAAAAAAATGAAACAAGGACTAATCTAGAAAAGTAAAACAGCATATTATGGTCAAATTATAGCCAAGTACTTTAGCGGCGCGGGTTGCTAAGCGACAGATCTGACAAACAAGCCCGCGAAATGTAAACATTATATTTTGCAATGAGGAAGATTTTGTAAAAATTTATAAATACTTTTGTAGATTTCTGTAATTATGAAAATTTATTCAATATGGAAAATACTTCTATTGAAACTTTACAAACAGAATTGGATTTTTATAGGGTGAGATATAATTAATTAGAAAGCTAGTAAAAAGGTTAAACCTTTTCACCTAACCTCGTACCTAAAGCTTGAAGTCTTCACTAAAGTATAGTATAATTTATAAATAAGTAAAGGTTTTTAACCGCCAATTTATTTGTTTATTAGCGTATATTAAAAAGCATTTTCGAATTTTCCTAAATATATACTTCTTAACAGCAAAATCAAACAGTAGTTGAAGAAGAGATAAGGACACTTATAGCTGATAATCAAAAGCTATCGCAACAGGTTGGGGCCCTTTTAAAGGAAAAGCTGCAATACGCTCAGCAGTGCCATGAAAACGACCAAAGCCAGGAGTTGGAGGAATTAAGAAGACAAGTTGCATTACTTACCAAGGTTTAAAGAGCAGCTTGATTTTCTCTTCCATATAACTTACAACTACGAGTATACTTACTAAAAGAAACACTTTGATTTCATTTGTATAAACATTCATTAAGATCCCTACGACATCTGTTAGAACTGAAAGAACATAATTTCTGCTGAGTAGTCGAATTATACTCTTAATCGTAATATGAAACATATAGGGAATAAGTTGAAAATTTTGTCTGTTTGAAGCTATATAATTAGTTTTATTTGTTCAAGCCCTCTTTTTTGCCATAAGCAATCAATTTAAGGGTAATTCTTGCAATTTTAAAATCGATCAGATGTATTATTTTCTACCAGGAAAGAGATTCTTTACACGTCCTATGGCAGACATCACAAAAAACTATAGAAGCCTTAGAAACCGAACTGAAAACATACCAACACTACGATAATAGAATAGGAAAACAGGTAAGATTTCCTCTGCATAGTTTAACAACAACACAACAAAAATAGTATATATGCTTGCTATTTTATTTAAAGTATCGGATATTAATACTGTCAAAAATATAAAGTAATTTTCCTTCGTAGAACGTTAAAGATGAAAACAGGGATTTGGAATTGAAACTGGAAACTGCTTTATCAGATTACGTTGAATTAGAGTCGAATTATAAGAAAATTAATTTAGAACGAAATGGTTTGGAAACCGAATTAAAAGCGAAAGAAAAAGAACTTGCTACATTTGAAGAAAAATGTAAAGATTTAGACTATAAAATAGATGAAACGAGTAAAACTCTTGAAGACGTTAGAATTAATTTAATGGCCGAGAAGAAGAGTAATGAAGACATTAAGGCACAATTAATTATGTGTCAAAAAGATGCTATTGATAGGGTAAAGAAAGAGGCAGAAGCGAAAGCTAAGGTAAACGTTACTTTTTAAGTACCTAATCTATTGGTAAATAATACATTATATAAAAAAAATATAAGACCAACATTAATAAGACAAATGAAAAGAAGCTGATCCTTAAGATATATATAATATATTTTTCGAGAATTATCGGGGAGAGGGTATATATTTCACTGGATTATATAGGTCTAGAAGACGCGTTGCCATAAGATCCTATGTTATTAATTATTCATCAATGTGCTGCTGCCGATTTCATATTTAATTCATCCCGAATTAAGACTTGATATTTTTCAGGTAGCAGAAGCACTACAATTATTCGACCTTGTGTCGATCCAAAAGAACGAAGCAATGAAAAGTGTTTTTGAATTGACACGTAAGAACATATAAAATAGCCTCTATATGCATTTAGATCAATTAAATATTAAAAATTTATTTCCAGAGGAAGTGACGAAATTAAAACAGACCTTAACGATAGTTAAACGTGATTCCGAGGCAAATTTTAAATCAGAGTTGGATGAGATCAAAGAGAAGTATAACGAAAAAGTGACTGATATGTTGGAGCATGTTAGAAATTTAGATACGGAATTAGTGGAAAAAGGACTTTTATTAAATAAAGCTATACGGTAGGCCAGTAATACCCTGACGTTCTATTATCTTTCTTCTGGGCATAGACATAATAACTAATTACTGAAATGAATTATGGATTTTCAGTCATCGTTTTTAAAACTTTTTTATATTACATATGCAACCAAAAATTTCTGAATACTTTGACAAGTTTTATGAATTGTTATTTGAATTGTCATCTTTTGAATAGATTTAATTGGTTGCGTGATCCTAAGACTTATTGTATCGTAATTATTAATTAATGGCGTTTTTATATTAAGTGTATAGCGTTACAGGTTTATATGGTATTAAGAAAAACTTTATCTTATATTTTCAGTGAAGTTAAAATACTTCAAACAACAAATGAAAATTATATCAAACAACAAAGTGAGAACGCTAAAACTGTTGATCCGAAACTTGCCCTAGCTGAACAAAGACTTGAAGCTATGTTACAAGAATTGGTCAGTTTTTAAAGTTTATTTCTATGAGTTTCTTAATATGCCACATTTTATCCAAACAAGTAAATATTACACTTAGGTATAGGCACGATAAAAATACAAATATTTTCGTAACCATTAAATAGGTATGTGACTAACGCTGTCCGTTAAAATATAAATCAGGCCTTTTCTAAAGGGATTGGCACTTCGGAAGTAAAAAACTATCACCACACTTGGGTATAAGGTTAGAAAATTTAATCATAAAAACCTCTATTTCTTATCTAGATATCCTCTGAACGTCGCAATATACAGCTTGTATGTGAAAAGCAGGCTCTTGCAATGGATATCCAAAGAGTTCAGGAAACCTTTTCGAGGGAGACTAAGAGAAGAGACTGGGAAGAGAAGTTGCTGAAAACTCAAAGCGAAGAATTGAAGTAAATAAAAATACCAACTAGTCCTTTATGCAATATAAATATAAAATCAGTTGTTTCTTGTTCCTCTCCTGATTTATGTGACAGTCCATTTTTGTGTATGTTACTTGTGCTATAGCGGATTTCGAAAGTCGTCGGTGTAATACAGACCCAAAAATTACAATTTTTTTGTTTCTATGCTGTCATTTTGAACATTAGGATCATTTTAGATATTAGCGACTTATATTGTATTAATAGAGTAACAAGACTAACAAATGGCTAATATTTTGTGTATACCACACATTTTAGTGTTTATGTTTTCAGAATACAAGTGGAACATTTGCAAAAATCTTTGGCTGAAACGCATGAGATGATCAATAAATTGCAAAATATGATGTCGTCGAGGACCGAATTAAGTCAAAAGTATTTGGTTTTTTATTCTGTACACCTTAAAATACTATTAAAGCCTAAACTACATATTTAATTCACAGAATGGTGTCTACAAAGGAAGAGGAACTAATGGAGTTAAATAAGCATTTGGAAAATCAAATGGAACTTAATAAGAAGTGAGATTTTTGAATCTAGTTTTGCATGGAAAAATATTTTTAAGCCCATGCCAAGAATTGGTTATTATATTAAAAAATGAAATTTTAGGTGGAAAGTATCATATATGGATATGACAGAAAAGTTGAAGAAAAAGCTTGAAGCCCTCTATAAGGAAAACAAAGAGTTAAGAATACAACTCAACTTGCCTCATAGCAGCTCAAGCGATAATAGCAATGTTAGCTGATGAATTATATAATATCTTTTTCAAATGTATACTAAACATACAATATCGTTGAACCATTAGTAAGTGAAAAGTTTTTATTTGAGGCATAGTCAATATCTGTAGTTATATTTTAATGTTTTAAAAGACTTTGTTAATTTAATTGTTATATACAACTATCTCAGTGCAATAATAGTGTAATAAAAATATTTTTAAAACTGTATGCATAATTTTTATTTATATACTTAAATAACAGTAAACTTTTACAGAATAATAAATCCTATTATAAATAGAAAGTCGAGAGGCGAATTTTTCTTTATAGATACTTATTAGTATATAGACAAAACTTGGGAATTTATAAAAAAATTAATACTGCATCAATATCAGAAATATCCCAGTAGCATCCTCGTTTTAGAATAAAATTCATAACAACAATAAAAAAATTAATTTTCACATCCATATAGCTAGCGCCATTTAATTTAAAATAACAAGTGCACCTACATATCTATCTCTTTCTTGCATGCTCTTTCATTCCCTTGACAGTTACGAAGCTGCTGCTTCAACACATTCAGTAAACATACTCGGAAACCAGTACAAAGTTTCCTTAGGATCTTGTGAATCAACCCACGCTAGTCCTTCCTTGACCATGTGGTTGAGGGCATTTTCTGCTCTTGTTTCATTCCATCTGGAATATAAATATATACATTTTATTTTAATAATCTGTTGTAGATGTCTAAGCATAATCAGTACATACAATCAACTTATTACAATGGTTTAGAGATGACTAATTACATTCTTAATTTTTTAAGATATTATTACTATATTATTATATTATTATTATATTATATAGATATTATTTTATATAACAATCAATAAAAGAAAAGATAAATGTATCGGTTCATTGATTGTCAAAATATAGTAGTTATGAAGATCACTAGGGCCAAAAATTATTGTTCGTTCTGAAAAAAAAGGAATAAAAATTTAAGTTTTATGTATACTGAACATATCTAAACTTCAATAGTCATGTACACTGATAAAATTAAAGGAATAGCATGGTCCATGCTATAGAATTGTTTTAAATTACTTCAATCTTTTATCTACCTGAACCTACTTAATTAATAATAATTAAATCTAAGCTTGGGCCTAGCTCCACTGCTGGTGCCGTTCTAAATTAGGTTTTTTATACTATTTTTATTTTTGTATTTACAGTTTTGTATTTTACCTTTATATCTATTTTATAAAAACCTAATAAAAAATGAAATATACTCTTATAAAATTAAACCTACTTAATTACACATATAAAATATTTTAAGTAGGTTAAATCACAGGGCTGCAAATAAATATTCCTTACCCTAAATCTCCAGTTAACATGCTTATAGAAATCCAGGCTGTTCCCAAAGAACTTGCTTTTTGTAGAACTAATGTTTGGTCAAGGTTCAGTTCACCAGGCACAGATTGTACCAACCATTTGCCCTTACCAATTGATATCACTGTGAAACTAAAATATTACATCTAAATAAACATCATTATACTATACTATGTATTAATTTGTTTTAAATTTATTATATTTATCTCTCAGTCTACACATACTTTAAATTCTAGTAAATACTGTAATGTTTTCACAAAAAGACTGCTTTCTAAATATATTTACAACAAATTATATATGTGAGGTTGTATGTGAAGTTGATTTATTTTAAAATCTTAAAGAAAATACTTGTATTATGTGCTAAGGTATAACTTGAAATAATTTAATTTTAAAATGATTTTGTTCATTCATACCCATTGCCAAATATCTTTAGTTTCTTGACTGCGGCTAATAAATCTTCATTAGTAATATCCTGATGTTTTTTAGCTTTTCCCCGAGCAGCTATCAACCTTGTCCTTAGTTCTTCCAATGTTATAAGACCACCATTTTTGTAGTTAGTTGCTAAACATACTTCAACTATTTGAACACCTAGTTCATAGTAAAAGTCACCAATACCTGAAGTACAAAATAAAAAATAAATACTGGCTGCTAACTCTAAGTCAAGAAATGACCACAATACAAATGGTTGTTTAAATATAAAACACAAAGTAAAGACCATAGAATGTGGCAAACTGCATTATATGACCAAATACAATTCATGAATCATAAGACATTAAATATGGGTAATAACTAACAAAAGTAAATAAAATAATTTTGCTGCTAATCTATATAGTTCTTTATTGAACAACTTAAAAGTGGCCACAAGTTTAACATTAATTAAAAATAAGCTTATACAAACCTAACACTGACCAAAATCCTTTTCCTGAAGCAAGGGGATCTACGCCGATGGCAGCGCACATCTCCTGAAATTGCCTCCTAAACTGCGCATTTTTCTTTATCTCATTCTTATGTTTGGTCGCAAATTCTTCAAGATTATCTCTAAAAACTTCCAATTGCTTTTGCATTTGCAGAAACTGATTTTCCTGTATTTCTGTTCCCTTCTCTCGGTACTTTTCTCTTTCCAACTGTTGCTTTTGTATAGCACCGACACCTGCACGTCGTCTCATTTTAGTAATAATTAGTTGCTTTAAGTAATGTTTACAATCGATATAAAATTTAATGTTATTTACAGTTTATATTTTACAGCTGATTTTGCTTAGTGTTGTACCACAGATAAGATACAGAATCTATCTTGACAGGGGACTCCGTCTTAGAGGACGCTATTACTCCTAAATAAATAATCCATTAAAATTATTATCACGCAAAATCACCATCTAAAAAGTAATCGACATGTAAAATACTATGGTATTATTGATCTAAAATGAAAAATAAATGTTATACTCAAGTGTCACACTTCATACATAAATATAAATATAATAGTGTAACCCTACATTGTCGCTTATTATATTTAAGTGTAATTGTACACTAAAAATATATAACATTTTCAATTATTTTTTTTAAGTTTTACCACATCGATGAATGTGATTGATCTTAAATTTTTGAAAATGCAAGTTGATAAAGATAAAGAAACATTCCCACACTTTATGAAATATAATATGTATCCTTTCACATACATACGACAGTCTTAGATATTTACAAAATGTTTAGGCTTATAATAAAACCTTACGCACATTTGTTTTTAACATTCCAGCTACACACAAATATACTCTTAGTATCGAGTATGAAGTAGTATGGTTAAACTATAATATATATAAGTAACTGAAAGAAAATCATTTAAATTTTTTTTATTATAACTACAAACTTTACATATTCTAAACTCACAGATAGTTATAAAAAAATATAGCAGAAAATATGATGGCCTTGTACAGTCGTATCGTACTAAGTATTTTGAACTGTTTTTATTAAAAATAAAAGAATAATAAATATCATAAAAAATTATTTCCGAATGCATCCCTGGTGGGGATCGAACCCACGACCTTTGGATTAGAAGTCCAACGCGCTATCCTCTGCGCCACAGGGACTGTATGGTTTTGTTCGAAATATATTAATATATTTCAAAACTTATTTTAAAAATATAAAAGGCGCGTCAAAATCATAATTAATTTAACTGCAGATTATAATATTTTTTTTGTAAAACATTTATTGAGTCAAAGTAACAATTTTTTTTGATAAATCTATATGTAGGTTTGCACAATTAAAATTAAAAATTGCCAATGGCAACCGGAAACGTCAACAAAGTTATAGTTCTTTGGTAATTTTGAAATTTAAATTTAAGTAATATTCACCTAGCTTTATTTTTAATAATGTAAATAAAAACGTTGTAATACCCAAAATAAAACAAAAGTAATTTATATTATGGAAAATAATGAAACTGAAGAAAGTAATCCGATGTTGAATAACTCGGATACAAAATGTCCTGATTCTACAGAAAACTTTAAAAAATTCATATATGATCTATTTGAGAAGAATGGAATTTTAAACGATCTGAGAGCTTATTTACGAGGTCATATTGTAAAAGTGTTGAAATGTGCTAATACAGGTAAATAGAATTTCCGATTATTAAGATCTTGTGTATATTTAAACTCAAGAAGCTGTATATAAAGTACGATTCTTAACATTCATTTTATTCAAGAAAAACTATTCTTAAATAAAAAAATAATCATTATCTAATCAAAATATCACACTAAAGAAGTCAAGTATCTTAAAAGCAGTTCAAGTTACAATGTATACACATTTTTGTACAAACTTTGTTTAAGTTTGTTTTGTAATTATTAAGTTATCATTCCAGGAGAAACCACACCTTGTCAAAAGTATTTTACTCAACGCCTAGAACATACATCTCAAGCAATCAATATTTTAATTGCAGAGTACTTGTTGAGGCTGGTGAGAACAAGTTTTACCTATTTTAAATGTAATTCATTTAGAAGTATTTCAAATTCTCAGCCTATATAATATTATTTAAATTACAATATTGATGACATTTTCATTCAGATTATATTTAATGTTAAAAAATTATTTCTTATTATTACTGACCTGGCATAGTGTAAAATGTCTGCAATTAACAAAAATATATTTCAGGAGTTTAACTACACTTTGTCAGTGTTTATATCTGAAATGCCTCTAGCAAATATGATATTTGACTTCACAAAAACTCTACTCAAAAGTACTGAATCAACAGATTTAAGTTTTAGTGAGAATGATGTTTGGTCTATATTAAACTACCTGGGTAAGAAACTTCTTCATATAAAAAAATACATGAAAAATTGTAGTGTTAATTGACTTAAACAGAGTAATAGTTTAAAAATTCTATTATAATTTTTACTTTTTACACTGTTGCTATCCAATAAACAAAATATCTTTCTAACTAAAAATATCTATGTTAAGTCCATAAATAAGACACTTAATGAAAATGAATACAAGCATTAAAAATTGAAAAGAGAATATTACAATTTCCTTTATGTGTTTTTCTTTCGGCTTACAATAATTATATAAAAATTACTTTTCTTTTATTTTCTTTTATGGAAAGAATATTTATTCTCTCAGGTATTAAATGTGACTCAGAGCACGCATGTAGAATAATAGAAACATATAAAACAGATCAGTTACCACTTTTGTTGTGTGTAATGAAATGTATACCATTGTACACGGAGGCTATTTTTGGTGATAATGGTAAGGTTATTTTGGTATTAATAAAGTTTTACCTTGGCTACCCCACAAGGTGTCTATTGAGAAAAAATTATCTATGTTGTTACATGACCCTATTCTTATTAATATTGTAAACGAGAAAGTTGGTATTATTGACGCGAAAAGTATTGAACGGATTTTAATGAAAGTTTATAGAAATCTAGATTAGACATTAAAATTTTAAGAATTTCGAAGGTAATTTGAAATTACTGACCATAGCAGAGATAATTTACACTATAAGAAGCAAATATACAAGTGTTATCGACTTCTGTAATATTAGAGGTTTTAGAGATGCAGTGATGATATATTTTGATAAATCGTTTCAAAATTGAGGCTTAGTCTCTACTGTTTGATATATGTAGGTAATGTATATGAAACAATTAATGTAGAAGTTTTTTTCGTAGACACTTCAGAAGAGAATTTATCAAGCAACAAAAGCACAGATACGTTAGATGAAAAGTATAAAAGACACAGTGAGAGACGTTTACGCAAATGTAAACATTATGCCTTCTGTAAGACGTGTCAAAATCGAATATTACGGCTGAAGGAGAAGTATAGCAGACGGAAATATCGTTTTGTTCAGGTATTCTTTTTATTATATCGCCTCCTGGATGCACATAGGAAATGTAGGGATACATAAATATCTTCATATTCTTCTAAATTTGCCTATTGCAAATCTGCAATAGGCAGAAGATAATCATCTAGGTATATTTAAAGATTTTACGATTAAAATATTCCCAGTATGCTTGTAAAAGCCTTTATACCGTAACTTGTAAAAACATAACTATATGTAGGATATCAAACCAATTCTTAAAAAGAAATCATGTCCGTTTATCTGATATGTGGTATTATAATTATGCCACCGGCAGACAACTAGTAAGATTTTGGTATCGAGAATTTAGACTAACATAGAAATGTAAAAGCACAGATTTTAAATATAATGCCATCACTTGCAGAACCCAAAAAAGCCTAGTGTAAACTCCTTGGATATTGGATTGTTTATGAAAAATCTGTCTCTTGTTGAACAAGGCATTATAAATGAGGTCTGAGATCATTTCTTAATCTTTACTATTATTATAAACTTGAAATTTTGTTAGGATCTATGTTTGTTGTCTAACATGTTTGTTACTCTCACTGACCTTTGACCAATTTGTAAAACTTAGGACAATTTGTTGGCAAACTTAATGGGCGTTGGTGTTAGAAGATTTAAACTTGAGGGTCACATGTATTTTTTAATTTTAAAGCATAAGAAAATAAAAAATAACATTTATGTGGACAACCCTTATCATTTAAAGGTAGAAGAAATAGACAACAATCTATTCTCAAACAAGAGAATTTAATATGCTAGATTTAGTTCCCTGCTTCCACACGTCGTGACACCCATTTCGGTCCTCATAATCGAAGATTTGATTTGAGATTAAGGTCTATATTTTACCTGACTCAAATTTCAGTTCTATATATATTTCAACATTTTCAAAATGTATAACCTTATATAGTAAATGCGTTTCGGTATTAAAATCAAATTCTGAACCATTATTAATGAAAGTAGTTAAATGGTTTTTTTTTAATAATAGATGTTTGAGCAACTGAAATCTGTATACGAATCTGAAGTGGAAATGGTTAAAGCTGAGCAAGAGACTAAGATAAAGAAATCTGTAGCTAACCACGCGCTGCAGCTGCAAAAACATCGAGAGGAGGTACATATTTTTTTTATACCAGACATTGGAAGGCAAACGAGCATACAGTTCACCTATATTAAGCGATTCCTGTCGCCCATGGACATCTCTAAGACTAGTAGATGTATGAAATGCGTTGCCAACCTTTAGGCCTTAAATGGCTAAGGCCTTAAGGTTAAATCATTTCTAATTACATTTTTATATCAATAAAGATGTATGACAGACATAAATTCAAATTTTTCCTAATAATTAATTGGTTTACCTTATAACTGTCAGCTTCGATATGACATAATTTTGAATTTAAAAGACATTTTCCTCTTCCTGAAATGGAATTCTTTTTTTGCAAATAATATCCGAGATGTTATGTAATGGCAGTGTAGTAGGCTTAGTGTTTTAAATTGTGTAATAAGAAATTAAAGAACAAATATTTTATAAGCAAATCAATTGTCAGTAATTATTATTGCTACTTAGTATACTCTTTCTTTCTTCTTCTCGATAGTTCTTCCACTAATTGGGAATGATTTATCAAAAGCAAATCTTTTTATTTGTAGTTGGAAGAATCTTTTAAAGACCGTGAAGTTGAGTTAAATAAGAATATTGACGAAAAAAAGAAATTCCTATGGAATTTGGCAAAATCATTAAGACAACAGCATGAGCATATGTCTAGAGCGATGGCTGATGTAAAGAGTGAGACAGAACGGCTCACTGCTAAGGTATGGGAGATAGTAAATTTATAGTATACATATTAAAGGAGAAACGTTAAGATCACCTGAAAATAGGTGATACCGCGTCATGACATCAATACATATAATAAATTATTTGGAGAGAGCGATAGAACTCAAAATATTGTTTTTTAATAGTGTTGTTAGTCTATCTGTGTGTACACTCTAATCTTTAAAACTACGCAACTGATTTAGTATCGGATAGAATCTCAAATTTTCCAATGATGAATGAATATCTAAGTTCGACCCTATAGGTATGTAACCCGTTAAAAGAAGGCAGTCAAAAGCTTTAGTTTAGTAAAGAAAATAACTAATTTGTTATAGGAAAACCATTTAAAAAACCAAATACAAGATGCTGAAGAAATATTAAGAAAACGCGGTGAAGATATGCGTCAACAAATCTCAGATGAATTAAAAATATTAGAACAACATCTAGAAACTATGAAGAAAGAGAGAGACAGCATTAACATTGAAAGAATGCAACTAGAACACTTAAAAGCAAATAAAAGTGATTATGAAAGTGGCAATGTCAAAAGAGAATATGATTTGGTGAAGACCGAATTGCAAGTTTTACGTCAGTTTGTGGAGTCTGCCAATATTGGTGCCAATTTTGGAAAATGTATGGTGGATAAGGGAACTGTGACTGATAGTTTAGTCAATAATTTAATTAACAATGAAGACAGAGGCATGAATAAACTATACAATGATTTAAAACAAAAGAATGTTAATTTTAATATGGTGAGTTCTATCCCTTTTTCATCTCTAATAATTTTGTATAAAATATTTAACATTATGGATATAATGTGAAAAAACGATTCTTAAAAAATATGGCAGATAAATAAATTAGCCAAGCAAAAGAATACTCTCAAATGTCCATTAGCTCTGAACAAATTCAAAAAAACTAAATCAAAATTGACTTATCCGTTTCAAAGGTATGATGCCAAAAATCGAATGCTATGTTTACATAATTTTCTAAATTATCTTTATCTAGTCAAATGAGGGAATGTTTCGTGATTATCAACGTGCCAGTCAATCATCTCTATCAAGCGATGACCGTGGCCACATCGACCGTGACGTGTGTTGTGATCGCACTTGTACCAGTTATAATGAAGTACAAACATTGAGGAACGAAAACCAAAGACTCAATGTTCTAACTCGACAGGTAATATGTCCACGTCGATTCAGCCAAAGGATCTTTACACGATTAGAAATAAAAATATGTAACTCAAAAGTAACTATTTTTTAGCGTTTAATGTGTTTATTTTATGTTTGATTGTTTCTAATAAAATATTCATAAGGCTACCTACTGTACATGTCAATACATTGTTCTTTTATATATATTACGATTTACAAACACCCAAGTTTTTAGTTTAATCATGTTTTTTTAACTATTTTAGTTACTGTTTTAATCTGTAACAATAATTTCCAGCAAAGCGATCACATAGCTTCACTAGCCAGGGAACGTACTCGTTTGCAATCAGAGCTAACATTCGTGAGGCCACAAACGGCACCAACATTGCTGCAACCATTCACCGTCTCTAGGTTAGTTGCCAAAGGTATTTTTTGGTTTATAACTACACTATTTTCCTTTTTTCCTGTGCGGTTCGAAAATATCATCCTTTGCAATTCTTAAATATATAACTTTTCGTTATTTTTATACGATCAGATGGCAAACGAGCATACAGTTCACCTATGCTATGTACTAAGCGATTCCTCCCGCTCATGGGCACCTCCAAGATCAATAGATCTAGAAGAGGCAATGCCTGCCTTGAGCCGTTAGCCATATTATATCATTTGGAATTTTTGGTGACCTTCTGCTACCGGCCTAATTATTTTTATTTCGAGTATTCGGAAATTCATAGCCTGAAATTGAAACGCGTACAGCACGACTTTTTCCATCTATAATCCATTTTTAAAGCACTCTCTTTGCAATTTGTTGTAGTTTTATAATCTAACTAGATAACCCGGCCACGCGTCGCTGTGGCAAAGGTTTTTGTTATACATATTAAATTGTAAGTAGTAAGCATTATTAGTAGTAATAAAAAGTTTGTACTTTTAACACAGCGCCATCTATTGAAAACCTACTAAATTTAG
>JAOSYY010000001.1:7204179-7229223 GCA_025727935.1 Hebomoia glaucippe | reverse complement strand
AATTGATAAATAAACTATCCTATCTCTTAAGTTGAAGCATGGCACTCATTATAAAGAAAAAAACGTTAAAATCGATTTAGTAGTTTAGGAGTCCATAGCGGACAAACATCGTGACAGGAGATTTATATATATAAGATTAATTCAGAACTGGAACTAAAGTTACCTTCTATGTGTTTTTCACATAACTGTAGAGTAAAGTAATAAAAATATTTTGATGATATCTACTACTCTATTCGAATGTTTCACATTTTTACAGTACTACTATCAGGCTTAGGATCATACGTGGTACATACGATTGCCTTCTTACTTATAAATGTATCATTTTTGCTAACAATGTTGATTTTTAAACCAGATTAAACCAGAATACAAATAATGCGATTGTAAACGGTATCGGCGGAGGGGAACAACTCAATATGTTCCCTGAAACGCGACCAAGAGTGCTCATACCCACGGATAATTTGCCTTTTATTGGGGTACTGAGAGATAGACATACTGATAGCCGTAGGTAAGTTTCTATACAGGTATAAGTTATCTGTATTCTATTACTTCTCAGAATTTGTTTATTAGCGACTCTATTGATTCCTTGTCGTTACTAATATGATACTACTGAACGGACTTTAACTTTATAGAAAAATTGCCCATACATCAGATTGACACTTAGGCTATACTTAATAAAGGTGTTATGACACGGCTGGAGCCGCGGGGCAGCGCTACTTTATACAGCTAAAGTTTTTTTTTATCAAAAGAACGATTTCGAATGCTTCTTGGGTATATTATTATTTTTTAAATCTAATTTTATTTTACATTCCATCACTATTTCTCACAGCTACAGATTTGAGTATCGACGTTCAATTGAGCACTGCATCTTTTTGCTCATTTTTATTTTCACAAGCAATGTATAAGATGCACGCCAAATATTTAACATGAATGTTAGGAATACTTGTTATTTATATGACTAGTATTACACCCGTACATATTTAAACACAAATATTGCAACAGCTGAGTGAGAAATAAAGTAAAAAATAACAAGAATAATTATTGACATACTTAGTAGCAGGGTTATAAAATTCTAGCTTATAAAACGTTATTTTTTTTTACAGACATCTAATTAATCAATGGCGATCGTTGCGTCGGCGAGTGGCACCACAAGTTGCCACTACATCGAGAGTTATTGCCAGAGACATGACGGCTAGACGCGATGGTAATTTGCATAGGATTCCTTAATTTTTATCAGTTTATTTCATATACTCTATTTTTACTCATTGTATAAACAGAAGAACCTTGCGAAATCGGCAGTCATCCGCTTAGTGCTCAACAAGAAAATATGCATGTAGAAAATAATTTGCAGACATGTTCTTGGTAAGTTTGTTATTATCTATACAAAGAAAGGCTCGATTCAAAATAGTAAATATCTGAAGTGTTATATATTTTTGTAGTGAACCACCGCCAAGGCAACCTGTATCAATACGAGATGTTAACAAACAAAGAGAGAAAAGCCCTAAATCTATGCTGAGGGAGGCGAAAGAGAAATTAAGAAAGTAAGTTTAAAAGAATGACTTCCTGGTTCCTTGTAATAGAAGTCCAAAATGAATTTATTACTATTTCAATACCTACTTTTTTATTGTAATTTGTGTGATTGAGATTTTCACAATTACTAAGGACCATATAAAATGTCTCGCGTCATTTAATCATATATCGGATGTGAGAGTCCCATCAGAAACGATCCAGCCATTTCAGCGATTAGCTAGAACGAACAGATGGATAGACAAAAATGTTACAAATTGTGTTTCAATAATATGTATATATGTACTATAATATCATATGTAATGAGAAAATAACTGCTTTGATATTATTAACGGACTTATTACGGACGGATTATATGTATATAAAATTCTTAAATTACAGCAACAGTATTACAAAAGAGGCGCCTGTATCTCGCGAGAAAAGTCCCAACACTACACTTCGTGAAGCTAAATTGCGTTTAAGGAAGTTGGAAATCGAGGCGGAAGCAGTAGAAAGGTCGTATCAGGATTTTCGGAGGAGACAGCGCAAAGAAAAACTCACTCAGGAACTAGTAATGGACGCGATTGATGATAGGAATAAAGATTTAGGTAAATATTACAAATAGAGACAGCATACATTCAGAATTATTTTCTAAAATTCTTAGTAAAATTATGTTTGATGCTTTTAAAGCAGTATAATTTTGCCATGTTAATTTGTACATAAAGGTTTCTAAAAGTTATATCGATAAAATATTAATTTCTTTTTTCATTTGCAGGTATTAAAAAAGGCAAATCACTAGATAAACTGGACGATCCCTACAACATTGAAGAAAATAAATTAAACTTACAAGGAAACAAGAATTTAGTAGAGCGAGACTTTGATAAATACTTAAAGGCATATCAAACAAAATTCCAAATACCCCCATTTAAAAATAAAAATGCAATGTCTGAAATTATAAAACCGATTCCAGTAGGATTTTCTCAAGTCGAAGACAAAAGTTTGAATCGACTCAATGTTAATTATTTAGAAACACCTTTAACTGAGTTTAGGAAGTTATATCATACTAAAAAAACTTCAAATAAAACAATGAAAATCAACTCGAGTATGAATATAGTCGACGAAGATATTACAAGCGAAAGACAAGAAGCAGAAGACAAAACATTTAATATTAACAAGAAAAAAGCCGAATTGGAAATTTTAAAAGACAATATCAATAAAATTTATAACCTCAGTCCAAATATGACAACTCCAGTTATAACTCCAAAATCAGAAAGACTTTCTATTGAAAGTGAAGAAAATAAAATCGATCATAAAGTTAATAATGATACAGATAAAAAAACGGAAGATAATGTTCTAAGAGTTGAAATTGAAAATATTTGCGAAACAAACAATATCAAAATGGATTTTGAAAAAGATGTTTTAGTTGTGGTTGAAAGTTCAATTAATACAAAGGAAATATCGGATAGCGAGATTGAGGACAAAGATAGAATATCGACACAGATGACAATATTGGTTAGTCCTAAAGAGAAATCTGAAGCTGGAAAATCATCAAAATCTCCAACATTAGAGAAATTAACTGATAATGATTTATTGGATGCTATATTTCATGCCAAAGCCAATAAGGATGTCTCTAGTATCGATATGCAGTTGGAATTGTCTAAAATGGAATCCTCTATCGATAAACGGGGTCCCGATGAGTATCTTGATGACTTTTCGGCTGACGTCGACAATTATAATAGCCGTTCTGATTATGAACATTCACCAATTTCTCTAGCCAAGGACTCCGAGGAAAATTTTTGGGATTCCTAAGTATTCAATAATCAAGACTTATTAAATTGATTGTAGATTTTAATAAATATATGTTATGTATTTCTTAAATTCTCTCTTGTAATATTTTATAGAGAAAAGTGAGATTGATCCTGATTTCTCAACTCAGCGGCGTGCGCTCCATACAGGTAAAATGCACTGTATAACCCTACCGAAATGCGAAATAAAAATAATTATCCTATATTGAATAAAAATAATTAAAATTCCAATTAATTAATTAATTATCAAATTTAGTTTAGTGCGCCCTGTCGGTGACAACCTAGAATACGATAATAATATCGTTTTTCAATATAACATAAAGCAGTATTAGCACCACAGGCAAGTAGCGGATAAATTAGAAACGTCCATTATGTATGTTACGTGTCTATTTAGAGATGGTTGGGAACTTTTATTTAACTAATATTTTATAAATTCAGTATTGTGAAATCCTATCCAGCTCAAATAATGAAAGCTACATACATTAAACGGCAAGGGCAGAAGTAATTGTTTAGCGCTTAATTGATAGTTTTCCTTTTTGGATATACATGTACACAATCAAGCATCAGCGTTAATAAGGAAAATTAATATTTTTTGCTTACCCTATCTAAATACTGTGCACTTTACTGTCTCAGTATATTTGTTTATGCGCTGACATATTTCTTTGAGGCAGAAATGTGAATCTATACCGATGTGACGTAAATTAAAAACAAGTTATTTTATGAATTATTTGCATAACTCTTAATTTCTTGCTATGGATTAGGACAAGGTCTTAGAAGAAGGATAAATAAAAAAAACAATTATAATGTATTACATTTAATGTTAACTAATGTGAATATAAAATTACATTTATATACATTTAATATAAAAGTAGAAACATTCGATAAAGTCACAACTCTGTGCAACATTCCGTCTTCGTACGGCACCACAAAATAAACATTTACCATAAATGCCTTTGAATGCGAACAATTATTGTCATAACTACAACAGATTTTGAGAAATGCAAACATAATTTGGCTCTATATTGAATTTTTAAACTGTTGGATGGTACCATTTATAATTTTTATATGTAATTATTATCATAAGTAATAATTATTTTTCAAATTAGATTAAATAAGAGGGTAGACTCTTTTAGGCCTAACTCGTACTAAACTTGTATATAATAATATGTTTATCGTCAATCCTCATTGTGATAAAACTTTGTAGGGTCATTCCGCTCCCGCCCGAAAGAATCTTGTTAAAAAAATAATGTGGAGACAAAGTCGCCGTTACCACGTAGCTAGATTAATATGTAAACCCAGATGAAACCTCGCCTAAGTAATCCAACATAGAACCAAGAATTGATACATACTATCGAAGTACATTTAACAAAAACTATAAACTTTCCCAAGTCCATTTGTCATTTATTTATCGATAGTTTATATCAAAATCTTAAAACCATGAGACAATATTAATAGAACACAAAACAAAACATTGAGACGTGTTGAAGATTCTTTTTATTATCTTAAAATATATATCAAATATAGAGCGCGTCAATCGCTCATATACCAACCAAAGCGTATTTGTTTTGAAAGCGTCGAAAATGCTCTTAGATTAAGACAAGACTATTCTTGAAAATTTTAACTCTTGCCCTGTATTTAATATAAAATTTAAGATAAATGATTAATTTTGAATCTTTGATCTACTTCGTTTGTTAACTAATGTTAGTGGTATCACCAACGTATATTACGTGACCTTAAAGTAAAGAATTTTTAATTGTTATACTTTACAGAATTTAATTCAATTTATGTCATATTTCATTTAACTTTTTATGAAATTCAAAAGTTAAGTCATACTTTTGTAAAAGTAATTTTCTTAAAGTTAAATGTCAACTGCCGATTTCTAAATTCCAAATAAAAAATCAGCAATCAAGTTTAAATAGAATTTTGTAATTACATTACAATTTAAACTATGAACCCTAGTTTCGAAAATCAACTTGAACTAATATTTAACCCGCCATAAACGAGTGTCATTGACTAAATATCGACAGCCAATAAAATCACTGGAAATTATATTTGACAGCAGGTTAGATTTAACTACGTCTTAACGAAACTAGAGTTTAATTTTATAAACTTTTTTCCAACGAATAATTTGTACCAATTATCATTCATATTACAATTTTCTATTCACGTTCAACGTGTTTAAAATCTAAAAATTATCTTTAATAATAATGAATAATATTTTAAATATCAATAATCAATCAAATTCTAGCGAAAAATCTACAAAACTAAAAAAAGAACGAGGTATTAGACTATTTTTTTCAAATTATATATTTTTTATTTTTCTGGTTCAGCCAGACCTCGTTTTATATAATCTTGTGTATTAATGGACGTGGCTTTGTCATGTCTAATAAGTATGTCAAAAATAAAGAATATAAGAAAATAAAAATAATCTAAACAAAAACATTTAGAACATCCTTTTAAGAATATCGTATTGAACTTAATATTATGCTATTTCAAGCAATACTCAATTCTAATATGACTTCGCAAATAAAGATATTGTCAATTTCTTCACTATAGTAGAAAATGGCAAAAAATACTATCTAGTATAACCACGGTCCATTAGTACAGTAAAAGGCAGTGTGTGTTTGTCTATTCGTTCTTCAGAGACCAAAACTAATATTTTGACTGACATTCTTGCAGGTGAGGGTCGCTCGTGGGGAGTTTGGTCCCGTCACGCGGAGCCAGCTAGCGACCTGCAATTATTAATCGTATGTTCAGGAACTTTGAAGTATTATTCAGAAGCATCGGTATTGTTCGGAAACAATACTTTTCTTCTAAACACAAATTTTAAAAGAACCTGCAATTTTCACCAGATATGATGTCAGCACGTCACATAAAGCAAAGCTCGCTTTAACACTTTCTTGAGACTTATTTAACACATTTTGAATAAGACTTTAGGTGATGTCTATGTTTTTTACTTAGAATACGATTAGAACATAAAAAAACTTAAAAAAGAATATTTTTTGTATTTTAAATAACCTGTAAAGAAGGAGTTCTATCTTCCTTGCTGGGCGTGGGCGTGGTTTCTCTATTTGGAGTACTACAAGCAGGTGTGGCGCGGCCCGAACGTGGTGTACGGGGCGAAGTGCAAATACTCCACGAGATACTGGATACGACGCTACCATCCAGGTTAGATGTTGCTTGCCAACTGGAAACATTTTAGACTGACTTTTTATTCAATTTAAATTTTTCCTCAATTTTATGATCACACAATTTATTTTTACAATGTTTGTTCTTGCGCCTAAGTAGGTATGAATTAAATTTTAATATAAAATGTAACATATCACTAAATAACCCCAAAGTGAAAATTTTAAAGTTTACCAATTTATATTTTTACGATTCTATTATCTGTTCTATCTTCACTTTTGGTTCTGAACCACCATAGAATACTATCAATAGAAATTTGGTTAGAAGAATTGAATTACAAAATGTCTTATATGAAGGAAAGCTATTTCCCAGACAAGTCTGAAAAAAATATCCAACCTTTGCTTCTCTTGTTCAGTGTAGAGTGCGACAGTGCGCCGCCAGCGACACACATGCGGAAACTCTTCGGCCGAAACCCGACACTGCGATATTGCTTCGTATACTAGTCTATCCATTTTCGATGGCTCCTCACTGAAATTATGTTAGCAAATTTAAAATACTGGATTGCATGAATTAAATATTCAGTTAGGGAGATAACTAACAAACAAAAATTGTCTATATATTTATGGTTCCAGCGTTAATAAAAATGCGGCAACTGTACGGGATTTTATTTAATTCCAACCAATAAATTTGTTATTCAGTCTTACACTTTCAAGGTACAGATGGAATCCCATGGCACTGCTAGTGATAAAATTTTAAAGTTACCCGTATATAAAGCATTCATCAAGTGGTCTATCGCTCGCGTCGAACATCTCATCGTCGGAATTTTCAGCTTCGACCGCAGTAAAGTACGCTTCCTCCGAGTCAGAGCCCCGTGAGTCAGACTCGTCATCCGATATCTGCAATATTTATCATAGAAACACAAGGATATAAGAATGACTAAAACATTTCTTAATATTTTTTACATTTGAAACTGTGATCAAAATAAATATATGACCAATAAACACGTCAATGTGTTAACATAACAGACAATATTCCTCACCTCAGCCTCGACAACTTGACATTTGGCTACGTCCACAGTGTAAACACCGACATTAGGAACGTTGTCTCCACCCGGAGAGTTCATGTTCTGTGGCTTCTCCCTCTCCGTGTTCTGTAGCTTACCGTCACCTATATTAAATAAGATACATTTGTATATAACTGTTATCATTTCACAATAAAAGGTAAATTCAAGTATCAATAAATCTCGGGTATTAAATGTGGTGGGAAGAACTCCTAACAATTTATAAGTTCTGCCTGGGTCACGTACCACGGTTTATAGATGGAAAAGTCGTGAAGTTCTATGTGCGTTTCGATTTCAGTCTATGGATTTCCGAATACTCGAAATAGAAATAAAATAAAGCCTTAAGGTTGGCAACGCGTTTTCTAGATATATTGATCTTGGAGGTGTCCATGGGCGACAGAAATGGCTTAATATAAATATAAGTGAATTGCATAAAAAATCACATGTGATATATTCATACTTGGATTTACATTTAAAATGACTTGCTCATAAGCAAGTTATTTTTATTAAATCAACTATTTTATTATTGATTGTTAATCTTTGTTAGCATTCTTATCGTAAATAGCAAGTTAGTAATAATGTATTGTTGTAACTATAAGTTGAATACATTTTAAAATATAATCACCTATGTCCTGATCAAAGGTAAGTCTTCTTATAAAGCTTTCACTCTTTGGACTTGTAGATAAAATAGATCTATTTTTCCTGAACGACGCATTCTTCTTGCTATTCCTTTCAAACATCTCTATCTTCCATTCACACCTGGGAACAAGTAAAATCTTAATTTTAGAATTAAGTTCATTTATCACCAAATTAAAAAAATGTGCCATAATAATACCTTTAACAATCTCTCACAATATATAATATAAAAATAAATATACAACAAACCTGCACTTTTCTGCTTTCTCCCAAATCTCTGAACACTCAATATCAGAAATAGCTGGCCCCTTTGTGCCCTCAGCCTCAGTTAACTCCTCGCATATAAAACTTGATACACACCGGACATGACAATCTATTACATTCCCCATTTTTAACCTACTCCTATGTGTAAATGGCTTTCTTTCTTCATCTGAACTGAATATATCATCATTTGGACACCTTAGCTTCATTAAAAATTCAACTAAACTATTAATATCATCCAAATCTATTGCTTGCTGTTTTAATTTGAACACCACAAGTTGTGCTAATCTTGAATGAATCAATGCAAAGTTGATTGATTGAAACCTTTCATCGTCCATGTATGTGAATATAGTATGTTGTAAATGCTTTGCTTCCGATTTCAAACAGTCTCCAGCCACTTGAGGTTCGGCTGTCAAGGAGAATATCAAAGCATCTGCAATTCTCTTAGCAAACACTTGGCAAGTTCGCTCTATACACAGTAGTTGGCTAACGGTGTGGTTAGTTT
Source organism: Hebomoia glaucippe (assembly GCA_025727935.1). NCBI lineage: Eukaryota > Metazoa > Arthropoda > Insecta > Lepidoptera > Pieridae > Hebomoia > Hebomoia glaucippe. Next base: position 7,220,327 of record JAOSYY010000001.1, on the reverse strand, counting down.
GTGTTATGGTATCACCATTAGAAGGTCTTGCGTTGGGTTGCCTGCATAATCTTTGACGAATCGGATCTGTTTTCTTTACATGAGGCCTATCAGTTAAATTACAAGATTTTAAAGCATTACATAGTTCTGACATTGGACTGAGGGGTTGTTTGGAGGTACTTTGGGGAGTTTTTGGGGGGGATATTTGAGGCTGGCAGCTTATACTGTCCTCTGAGGAAAAAGCTAGGGTATACTTTGTTTTAAAGTAGTTCTCGAGTAGAGCTAGTCCTTCAGGAGTACGAAAATCAGTGAATGTATCCAAAAATGGCCAGTACTCTTTCCAAGTAACATTCATCTGATCTGCTAAGTTTCTGTAAATAAATTTTATTTTATCGATTATCTGTAATAAGTCCTTTACGTTAAAGTGGCAATTATTCACTATTATCATATTTTTTAATATTCAATGATCAATATTTCACTATAAATTTTTACTAAGATGAAATTTATTTTTATTTTCGATTTACAATGTTCGAATATTGTTGAAACTCTTGACATACCGTCCAACAGTCTCCAATCCTTTGGACATATCTTTAAGTCGAAAATTGGCTGGCTTTAACGATCTCGGCGGAGTTTTCCATCTTCGACGGAAACTTTCCGCGTCGTCAGCCTCCATCGGTCCCGCAAAGGCTCGAATTTCAAGCCGTGGTGATAGAGGATCACGATTAAGTTCCTAAAGATTATTTAAAAAAAATATGAAAGCATTTAATTGATATGACTTACAAATATAATCTTAATGAAATTAACAATAAATTTTATAATCAATAGGGTATTTTTTTAACATGCTTTTACAAGCTGACTGTCATTTGAGGTAACTAACAACCACTGTACTAAAATTTTGAATATAAAGTGTCATATAGAAATTAAATTAACCTGACCAATCTTTAGACCATACACTAACTGACAGTGGTAATCCTTAATTTTGTTATACGACCATTCTAACGCTTTTATTAACATTGATGTAACCTCGGTAGAAATATATAATTTTGTTTGAACCGCATGCAATTGTTTATGTAACAGTTACGTATTCATCTCCGACCTTATCTAATATATAAAATTCTCGTGTCACGGGGTGCGTAATCGAACTCCTCCGAAACGGTTCGACCGAACCTTATGAAAATTTATATTGTTATTCAGTAGGCCTGAGAATCGGACAACATCTATTTTTCATCCCCCTAAGTGATAAGGGTTGTTCACCCTTAATTGTTTTTTTTTTATTTTTGGACGAAATTTTTTTTTCCATTTTTTTAAGATACAGCATATAAAAATACATACAACCCCCAATTTTCACCCCCCTACAGTCAACCCCTATTATTATGTGGCAAAACGACGTTTGCGGGGTCAGCTAGTCTCAGTATAAAATACTCGTAATACATTTCGAGAACCGAATTAAAATATGCTCATGCGTCTAAGAGCTATGATACCACGACATTTAGACACGTAGATTTTATAACATGCTTCTTTCTACGTCGTGATAATAAAATCAGTTTGAAATCCTAATTGTGAGTAGGAAGTGTAAAATACACTATCATACGTAGAAGTCTCCAAGACCCATGGTCTTGTACATACATAAAATCACGCTTTTTTTCCCGTAGGGTTAGGCATAGACTACGGCTGTTCCTACCTATTCTTGGCAAACCCCTCTCACTTCTTCTACTCCTATTAATGCTTTCATACACGTTCGTCGATTACACACACTACTGCCGTGGCCCCATACTAGTAATGGCTCACGCGTCCTCTCAATAAGAGGGGGGGCGTGGCCGAGGAGCAGATTTGCATCACTCGGCCAGTGCGCCATAGAAGGGTGAGGAGGGCAGGAGCGACTCGCGGTCAAGCCCAGCCAGGTGAGACACCTCCTGGGGAGGCCCAGCTAGGCGACCAGCGGATGAAGTTGCGGCCACGGAAGTGCCGTGGCCTTTGCCAAGGATGTCCTATATTTTCTCTCGGTTCGTCCGTCTGTGTCGCCCATCTCTGGTTTTACCTTCACATTAAATTTATATACTTGCTTTGTCATCCTGCTTTCATACATTCTTTCTATATACCCAACCACCCAATCATCGCTCTCTCAATCTTTCCAACTTCATATACCTATTGATTTTCATTTTTACTTAAGTTAGTTACATCATAGACATAATTTGGGATCTTGGAGTTGGTCCATACAAGGTCAATAACAAAAGCTCTAAAAAATTTCTTTACTTACAGGTGGCGCTGATGGTGTAAAGGGTCTACCAATAGTTGGCGGGCTGCTTTCATCTTCCGCGTGCACAACAGGCACATAGTAACGGTCAGAGAGCATAGATGCTATACGCTTGACAGTCTCTGGGTTTGCATTTGAAACACGGTTACAGATGATCTATAAAAATTTGTAACTTTAACATATTATTTTCAGATTTGTCATAAATATGATTAATGCATATTGAATGAACATAATGAAAGTAGAAGAGGTGAAATAGATATGTCAACCAACAATAATTTTACAGATATGTATAAACATGTATATCAATGAAATATTATTGTTATAAATGTTTTATTATATAAATAAACAAACACTAAGATATTAAATGTGCAATATCTTGATTGATATTGATGTTAGATTATACTAATGTTCGCAATAGATTGCACAGATAACATATTGGCAATCACAACAACATATTCCCTTTACGGAATTGGGAAGATCAAAGGCCCTTTTTTCGTTTTAAATTTGGATCTTAAGGAGTTATGATGAAAACTCACATCTTTAGCCATTTCTCCATATTTATTTCTAGCGCTCTTGTTACATTGCGGAAAGGATGTCAACACATCGACGACCTGCTCTGCCCCAAATTTCGCGGCAAAGTGTAATGGAGTTTCGTTCATCGCTTTATCTGGTGTATTTAAGTAGCATTCTAATAAAATAGCAGCAAATTCCTAAAAATAAATATGATGTTATAGTTACAATATTAATGAAATGCAATGGAATAAATTGAATTATGTCTAACAATATTTTTGGAAAAAATTTTTTATAGATTTTGTTAACCATTAACTATAATACATCAGATGTATACATTGAACTTTTATTTTTCGAAACTGGGTTTAAAAATCAAGATGTACTCACTCTGCAAGACTCTGGATCCGCATCACCACCATATAATGCTTGTGCAAAGGCAGGGCTGCCGACAATGGTGAGAAGAAGATTACATATCTCAGCGTTGAGAGCTTTTGCAGCAATATGCAGAGCGTTGTACCGGGACCCCTCCTTAAATGTAAAGAATCATATACAATATAATGATATATATAAATGAAGATTGATATATAAATGCAGTGTCATTTCTATAAAGAAATGTAATTTACAAATATTTTAAATTTATAATTTACTGTAGATGTTACCACATAGTGTTCAAAGTTAAATTATTTCTAAAAGACTAATAATCATTGCATATATGTTCTATAATTACTTACACACATCTTTTGACAGAATTTTGTTAAAAAGAAAGGTTCAACATTTTTACCTATTATAAACAGAAAGCCAAAATGTACATACATATAATATTATAAATATTCTAACAGAAAACTTAAACACACATACCTGAACAATAGCTGGTGTATTGCCACTGCTCACAAGATATCTGGGATTGTCCCAAACCCTGTCTCTCACCGTGCAAGTGAGCCCTGCCTCTATAGCTTTACGAAGTGCTACCATATCTTGAGGAGAAGGTGCTTTAAATGGGTATGGCTTTTCACCCATGACTGCTGTAAATTGATACATATTTTATAATTCAAAAAAGGCAGGCATTTGTTAACTACACCACAAAATAAAATGATTTAATCAATAGTGTATTTACTAGGTAACCATCTAAAGTTAGATTTTATACTGTTATTAATATTCTATACTTTGACAACTGTTAAAACTGTGCTTTTATTTTGAAATGTTTTAATATTTATTTTAGTTACTCGTTTGAAATGTCATGGGATAATCACGTTATTACAAATTATTAAGATTGCTAAAATGTATGACTAGACTAGTTCATAGAACCATTAAATGACTTTGAGGAGAAGTCATTTATCATTGTATAGGTATTACTTTCCTTATCATGTTATAATTAGATAGTTATTATTCTAGCGTATTATTTCACAAATCGATAAGAAAGAGCAATGCCCAGTCATAAATCACAAATTGATAATTTGTGTCTTCATATATAATATTGTTCAATCACTATTAATGGTTTCACAATCAATAGGAACAATGTTCAAAATTAAAATATAAACTATACAGAACCTTAAAATGATGTTTTATTTGATCTTATGCATCAAACCAATAAAGATTCTAAATTAGATTAAACAAATATCTTACAATTTCCATTTCCCTCATGGATCTCAGTAGACTCAGCTCCACGTAAGGCAAATGAGACAGCATCTTGGTAATTCCTGAATACCTTAAATCTTGCTGATTTATACCTTCTCATTAATTCTAAAGCCTCCGATTTAGTCTTATACACATGAATAGCTTCTGTAAGGGAATGAAAATCACATTGAAAAGATTAAATTATTTCCTGTATATTTTTTATTTACCAGTGATTATAATTTTATCTTGTGAAGGTCACTTACTGACCTAGATAGAAATGGTATCTAAAAAGATAATTTTGCAAATAAAAGTATCTTTACCTTCATCAGGGCCTTTCTTAATTTCGCATGGTATATATACGCCATAATATGTAATAGGCGGTTCGACAGATGAGGCATTTTCAGGCGTACAGTTTCTTTTACTTAATGCATCCAAACGTAAAAGCCTACTTAGCAAACCAATTGCACCGTCTTTCTTGTCATTTGGAGATATACATAACTCTCCCTTAACACCCCCTATGTCCTTGTTACATTCCGGGATTAGCACAGCCTTCGACATCTCACTACAACTGAAAATAGTAAACAAAAAATGTTTTGTTTGTGACGCAAACGCGAGTCATAACGTTTATTTTTAAAATTCAGGTCAAATTACCTTAGAACTTATATTGTCATAAAAACATGATTTCCACGTTATATTATAAATAATCAGCACATGTTGCACAAATTTAAAACAAAGTTAAGTAATATCGTAACTAATTGCTGCAGAAAATTAAGATTTGATAGAAATCGAACGAAAATCGAGCGATGACGCGGTTGACACTTGACATAATTTTGGTTGATTCAGATGCCACAGATAATTTATATAATTCTTTCCTTTCCAAAGATTATAAAATACTTTCAATTACAGTGTGTTTAAAAATATCGTCTTTTCTCAAATAAATAATAATGCCAAATCAAATTTAAGCCTATGAGTCTAACATGTTATATGAACTTGCACATTTTCTATTTAGAAAGATACTGATGACATAAAACTTGTTAGATAATTAAGCTGAGCTACAAAGAGGTTTCTACATGCTTTTAATAATTTCACTTGGAATGAACGCTTGCAGCAAAACATTAAATAATATAATGATTTAGTTTTAGTGTTAATCTGGCAGTGAAACTAAGAGCTAAGGGATTTTTCTTAAACTATGTATAGTAAACAATAAATAAATAAATATGCTTAATATATTATTATGATAGGAAAAAATAATACAAGAATTAATGTTAAGTTTATTTTTTATTTTTCTTCTTTGTCTTTTTAACAGGTTGAACAGCAGAGGCTAAAGTTTTTTCAACAGCAAGTGAATATAAATTTGCATTAATTGTTCGTAACTTGGCCAATTGTTCTTCTAGAGATGCAGAATTTTTCTTATAATCCAGCTCAATATCTTTAGAGATAATGTTATTTTGAACAGATTCACTGAAAGTTTGGGGCCAAAATGTAATTTTCCTATTCACAAGAACTTCTATTTCATTTACATCTTCATTATTCTCTTCTAATGTTCTTTCTAAACTATGGAGAATAATATTGGGAGAAAAGTCTTGTTTATAAATAGCATCTAAATTGGTGGTAAAGAATGCATTGGTGATAGGACCTTTATGCCTTATTATTCTGACTGGTTGTCTGCTCTTAATATGCCATAGAATGATTTGTTCATCATTACCACCCGATACTAATATTTCACCATTTAATGACACTGAAAGACAGGTAACAGCCTTTGTGTGAGATGAAAAACAACCATTGTCTATATCATTGACTAGTAAATCTCTATTTCGAGGTACATTAGTTAAACTAATTTGATGTATTTTGCCTTCAGTGGTTCCTACAAAAATACTTAACTCCAAAACATCTAGTGTGATTGAAGACAATGGCTCATCAAAAACTAAGTTTAATAATAACTCTCCAGATGACAGGTCATATATTTTGCATGTTCGGTCACTAGAAACAGTAGATAAACGTCCATGAATGCCAGTTTTACTAATGCACATATCAGTCACTGGAAGGGAATGGTCTGAGAATATATATACTGCATCATGTTGTCCTGCTGTCGATTGCGTCACCAACTCGACCTCAGGATTAGCTGCAACAGTGGCTAACGACCACACCATAACCATACCATCTTCAGCAGATGACACAAAATGTCGGCCTTCTGGCATAAATTTTAAAAGACTAATTTTCTGATAATGACGGTTAATGATAGTCAATAGGTTTCCAGATGATATTTGCCATAAATAAATCTTCTCGTCAATACCAGCTACACAGTATGCACCGTCTGGTGACACAGCAAAAGCACTAGCTTTTCCCGGTAAAATAAATCGCATGCCCTGCACAGTTTGATGTGAATTTAAAGGCCATATATGCAGAATGGGTTTTGTTTTCTCTATAGATGCGATATAATCTTTACCAATTAAAGAAAGAGTTTTAGATTCTGCTGTACCACCGCCGCGATATGTCATTAAATTAGTGCCCGTATGTGAATCCCATATGCTGCACGTCCATAAAGAATTATTTACATCACTTGTTAACAATATCTCAGCGGATTTAGACATTCTACATTGAAATTATAGAACAGAGGTATAAACAAATATGCACACGAGCAGCAAGTCAGCAACAGCCATGCGGCCTAGTCAATGTGTCAATAAAATTCAAGAATGTTAATATTCAATCCTGTCTAAACTTGACAGTGATAGATTTGACTTAGAATTGAGGATTCACGAAACGCTTTATTTATGGCGATTACAAGAAAAATAAATAATTTCCAATCTATAAAATATCTATAAATATATTTAATTGTAATTGATATCTTGTAATCAATTACAATTAACCATTACTTTAATGACGATACTATTGTGCCGCATTTTATATGATACAAATAAAAATCGTAGCCTTATCAGTTTATCATAATTAAATATTTTATTTCTCAAATTTACAATTTACAGAGCATATTATTCTAATTCCTAATAATGTTAATCTAGAATCTAGAAACTAAACATATTGATTATCGAAAAAATTACATTATGTGGCATCTGTGAATTGTTAGTGCGTTTCTTACAGTCTGTAAGCTTTTATTTTAATTCGAACTACTCTATACGATATCAGCCAATCAGAATTTAAAACTGAACTTTATTTGCTGAAATTTTATTGGTCTAATAGCATAATAGGATCAAAAATTGGTTAACTTCAAAATCTTGTTTGACGTGTGAATATCTCCTGAATCTTTGACTTTAAGGTAAAAACAGTGATAAACAATAGTGAACAATACATCATTCAACATGTTTAAAAAGTAAGTCATTTAGTCCTTGATAATTCATCAGCTACTGTGATTAAATTTGTAGATCCTTATTCGATTTTGAGGTTATAACATGAAAGTGAAACATCAAACAATTGAAATTTTATATTTGTGACGTAGTAGGTACCTAGTAAGGCAAGTTTGAAGTTATTCGCGACCAACCAATGAGAATCAACGTATAATGACATCTGGATTTTGAGATGACGTGTGTCTGTTGTAATTAGGGCTGTGCAATAATAGAAAGTAGTTGCAGTTGCCTACTTTCTTATAATTTATTATAATGATTATATGCTAATATGTGCCTATTTTAGCGTTATCCATTTATATTTTATAAATAATGTAGTTTTATTTAAATTGCGTGCCTTATACATCAATACTGAACCAACTTTTTCGGTAAATAGTTCCAAACGCAATCTATTAATATTATCAATTTCTTAAACCTGATTTGCTTTTTGCATTATCTTTCATTTAGAAATTTTTTGTATTTGTTTTATTAGTCCTTGATCGTATGATGAACCCCAGAAACGTCATTACTACAAGACATATAGTTGTCAAGTTTCTAATTTGATATTCAAATTAAAAAAAAACTTATTTTATTAAATCTAAAATTTTCGTACACAGTAGTTATCAGGAAAATACCAGTTTTTATTATTGTCATGCTAATGGCAACCATGTTTTTGCATGAAAGAGATAACAAGCGACTGCAATCATCTAGTGGGAAAGAGACAAAATGTAAAAATGGTGTAATGTGAATGGCATCGGAAAATAGGATCTTGGCAGTTCGACAACGACAGTTCTAAGCAGCTGTTCTAAATTAGTTGTTGTCTATCTTTGTATCGTGCTTTATTCTTTAGTAATTTTACGCAGTTCATTATTTTCTACGAACCTATATAATTTGTTACAACAAATTACGTTTTCATGAGTTAACAGTAACAAAGGCTTCAAAATTATCCCAAAGGCATCTATTCTGTGACGTAATTGAACTGTTCGTGAATTTGTGTACCGCGAGTTCCTAACTGTTCAGAGACCGTAAAAATATACGTGCGAATGGTGTTCTCTTTGCCGTAAGTTCGTGTTACTGTGCAAAATGTGGGAAGTGGACTCTGACACGGGATCTCAGAGCGCGTCATCGGATGGTATCCGACGTAGGCAAGGATGGGATCCCGAGGCCGAGAGTCTCGCTTCTCAAATAGACGAACTCGACGAGGTCCTCGCCGAGGAAGAAGAAGGATGTCCCTTACCATCCACTCCCGAAGATCAACATTTACTCGATGCGGAAATGGCTGAAGTTCTAAAAGCTGGTGTGCTATCGGATGAAATAGACCTCGGTGCACTAGCACACAATGCTGCGGAGCAGGCTGAAGAGTTCGTCCGTAAAGTTTGGGAAGCATCTTGGAATGTATGTCACTTCAGGCACTTGCCACGTTGGCTTCAAGACAATGATTATCTACACAAAGGCCACAGACCACCACTTCCGTCTTTCAGCGCGTGTTTTGCCTCAATTTTTAGAATCCACACAGAAACTGGCAATATCTGGACACATTTGCTCGGTTGCATTGCTTTCATCGGTGTAGCAATTTACTTTGTGACAAGGCCTTCAATTGAGATTCAAACACAAGAAAAAATGATATTTGGAGTATTCTTCATTGGCGCTATTGTGTGTTTAGGATTCTCATTTGCATACCACACATTGCATTGTCATTCAGAAATGGTTGGAAAACTTTTTTCAAAGCTAGACTACTGTGGAATAGCCTTGCTCATAATGGGTTCATTCGTTCCTTGGTTGTATTACAGCTTCTACTGCCATTATAGACCGAAAATTATATACTTATCTGTTGTAGTGGTATTAGGAATATTGTCTATAATAGTCTCATTGTGGGATAGATTCTCTGAGCCACGATTAAGGCCTCTTAGAGCAGGAGTGTTCATGGGTTTTGGCCTCTCGGGTGTAGTTCCTGCTATCCACTATGGTATCACAGAAGGTTGGCTGAGCCAAGTCAGCAAAGCTTCACTTGGTTGGTTGGTCTTGATGGGATTGTTGTATATTCTAGGGGCAATGTTTTATGCCCTACGTGTCCCTGAACGATGGTTCCCTGGCAAGTGTGACATTTGGTTCCAATCACATCAGATCTTCCATGTACTTGTTATTGTAGCAGCATTCGTCCATTACCATGGTATCAGTGAACTAGCTTCATACAGAGTAACAGTCGGAGAGTGTTCAATACCACAATCCTCAATTGCATTTTAACTCGCCCTGTCCTAATTGTGATAGTAGACCATAGATAAAACAATAAGAGTTAAAAACACAAAGTTACAATAGTTTCACTGTATATTTTCACAGTAATTGTCATTTTTTTAACATGTTTTTACCTAGTTTTTATAAAAATTGCAGTGAGGCTGTATGTGAAATGTTTTCTAACAAAATGCAAAGTAACAGTGTAAAGTTAGTAGTATATTGAGGGTTGATAGTTTATTTTTATTTTATTTATTTTTGTAATAGAGTGGTTAGATGTTATTGAATTTTCATTTGTTTGTATTCAATTACATATTGCACTTAAAAGGACATAACTAAATATTCTCAATTTTTTTTCCTATAAAAGTATTTACTTGTTCTAATTCTATAAGTATATTTTGATGAATGTACTTAATTTATTGTATGTACCTTGCACTAATTAGAATAATTTGTGGTAGTTAGTAGTTAAAGACCATGTACTGTGACCTATATTTCTTATATAAATTGTTGCAAAATATCAGTTCTTTCTGTTTGAAATCATGAAAGCTGTAACTACAAACAGTGCAATACTGTTTTCATAATTCTTTATAGAAATTGTGGAGAATCTCAATTCTATATATTTTTATATATTTTCTGTAAATCCCTTATTAATGATAAATAGTTTCTTTCATACACATTCCATCTAAGAGATTACAGTATTTTCTGTTAAAAAAATAAATAATCAGATTTTATTTTATAAAATTACATATGTGGTCTATGTTAGAAGTAATGAAAAGGTATATTCTAAATTGTTGTAAGTGTTCATGAATATAAAGATTTTATGAGAAAAGAAAATGAAAATAAAAAAAGTACTGAGATCATTCTTGTGAGTACATTATCATACAAATATTGGAAAATTTAAAAGAATTATTTTAATTACCTTAAAAAAATTTAGATGATCACGTGTTTGTATTTTTATGAATATTTTTAATTGCTATTGTGATTCCTTTTGTTTCTAAATGCTATATTATTTCTTATCTTATTTTTTCATTCTTATGAAAATTAAAAATGCAACACTGAGTCTGGTTATGACTGATATTAAAAGACAATACTTTTCACAGATTTTACAAAGTAATCGATAAAAATGTTTTATTTAGCATCCATATTAAAAATATCATTACATTAATTCCATTGTGTCTAGGTATTAAATTAATTAGTATAAATCTTTAATTATTATGTAGACTGTCGCTTTCAAGTTTCATTGTTTGTTTAATTTGTTAGATTTTTTCTTGTTTAAATGGGATAAAATGTGATTATGGAATAAAATAATTTGGAAAAATATTTGTGTTGTGTTATTCAAGTAAAATACTATATAAATAATATACATACATACCCCATAACTTAATTAGTTAAATAAAAATATTTTGTATAGATACGCGTAAGCTTCATTTCTTTGCATATACCTAGATCTCAGCTTAAGTTTAGACTCGGAAATTCATAGACCAATTCAAAATACGAAACAATAAGTGATGTCGGAAAAGTATGAATTGTTACTTGGATAGCTTTTGTTTCTCCTTCGACATATTCTTCAGTGTTATAAAGCGTAATATGGTTTGCAGGAATCGAACCTGCTATAAAGCAAAATTAATTTATTGCAATTTGTATTATTACTTAATCAATATTTATTACATGATGTTATTAGAATCTAGTTCAAAACAGATTATATGTAAATAAGCGTCTCAATTATTTTCCATAAAGAAATTACAGATAAGAAATCGAACTTTTCACAGATGTCGTGGGTTAAACCAAGCGTAACACTATGCACTTGATATTCACTTCTCTTGTCTGTAGAAACTTCTAATGACTTTGCTTAAAGTTATAATGTGTTTTTAAAAGGAATACCATTTTTATTTTGCCTCGTTTCCGAGTTTTCACCTACACGGGAGCTTTTATGAGCTCCCGAGTAACCTACATTCTAATGATTATATTTATAAGGCCTATGGTAACTTTTGTGTACAGAATTTCTCGAAAGAGTAGGTACTTGCTGCTTTTTCACTGGTTAATTTTAAACATCGCGACAGACAGATCTGATTTTAAGTGTCATTTCATCATTTTTATTGCAGATTCGTGCCTTTGTAATTTGGAATTTTTCCCGCAATTGTAATAGGAAATTATTCTCACCCTATACCTACTTTATATCATACTCATCGGTTACACACCTTAGGCCGCAACCTTGGCAAGGTTAAAATTAATCAATATTAACAATGAAGGGTCTACTGCAAACATCTATAGTATTCTAATCCAAAATCTTATAAAGTAAATGAATTTACCTACATTATGTATTTGATTACTGGATTATTCTTTAGTGGATATTACCTATTAAATAGTGATTAACAAAAAATAGGATATAATTAATTGTTACTATTTCTCCACAATATTCACAGAAATCACTATTCATTTGTAAGCGGCTCAATTATCCATTAAACTGGTGAGGTTCGTAATCAATAACTTACAAGGCACTTGTCAATCAACTCTCTCATTTAGATATTTTCATCAGATAGATTTGAATGCGTTTCTGTATGAAGATAGTTTCTATTTCGTATAAAAGAAAATCGTTGTCGATATCTGTGATCCTATAATGTTTTTTCTGAACCATGTTATTCAAAAATATCATTTATTCGAAAGTATTAGTGTAGTTTGCGCGTACAATATATCCTAATAAATTTTCAGATATACATATATAGAACTTTAATTTTTATATTGAATGCATCGTCGACACTTAAAAAAACATCATATTATTTTAAAAATCTTTAAGATATAGCCGCTGAAGTACAATTACAGCGTTTAAAAATAGGTACTAGGGTCGATAAATGTGGACGTTATATATTTTTTTTAGTAAAAAGATTTTATGTTCTGGTGAACAATTTCGGATTTCCGAGTTATTTCATTTCGAGCGAGTGTGTATACTTCTCATTTATGACGCGCAAAGATAAAATACATACATATAAGCCTATTAACCACTAGTGTTCGAGGTCTCAGATTTTATAATGAAAATTTTATGGACCAACTTACAAAGAAGTCAAATTAGTAAAAATATATCCGGCACCGCATAAGAAAGATACTTATTAAGTGTTGACTGAATAAGATAATATTTTGTTATATGATCGGATGGTCTTGCAATAGCGACTCATAAAATTATTTTGTATTTCTAGTTATTTTGCCGATAAGAAAGGAAATAAAAATAAAATTATCAGTCCAAAGGACTTTTCTTTTTTTTAAAGAATTAATAAGTACATGATGTTTAACATATATATTATTAAAGCCTACTCATATATTACTGTAGGTATAAGATAAGAGTATGATTGGATTTTATCACGACACGTGAATAGTACAAGTTCTTGATAATAATTTGGTTGATATAAGTATTTACTTGGCTGACCCAATACATCGTTATCATAAACAACAAAACGTAAGATACGCTTGATCGATCGTCTAAAAAGGGTAAATATTTTGTAATGTATACTCATTTAGTCTCACGTCACGTTATATATATATGTCTATTGCGAAATCAAAATAACAGTTTGATTCTAAATGCATACTGAAGTATATACGGTACCTAAATTATACACAATTAAAAATAATGTAAACCCGTATGTAATTATAAAATAGACGCGGAAGACCAATTGAGTCCATAAAAGGCAATATAACTTAAGTTAGACTTTTCTGTAGTGTAGACTATACTTACTAAGTATAAAAATACTACAGTTGTCGTTTTATAAGAAAAGTAGGGTATGCAACCCGTTAGTGAAAAGTAAAAAGGTGCCTAATTTAAAAATTATGGCGTAGCGCCAAAATTCTAATGCAAAAATATTAATTCTGTGCGGCCTTGTTCAAAGTGATGCGTATGACAGCTGCCATACACATAATACAGACAAATGAAACATCTAGCAAATATTTTAGTAATAAGTAGATCTGGCCTATACACTGCTTTTTTCGTTACTTTTATATACTCTATTTTTAATCTTTTTGTTTTTTAATAATTAATTAGAGATAGTTATTGAACTACACTTGTTACGCTAAACATTTTGGCATTTTTTGTTAGTAAGGCAAAAACTGTTTCTAGATCCTTGATTATCTAGCTGGATATTTTGGAAGTTGTAACATCGTTCCAAAAAACGAGGCCGATAGCCAGCCGCCCACAATTGAACAAGTTCGGCTAAAATCATGCCAAGATGTTTGTCGCCATCTATATTGTATACTTTGGCGTTCGAATATTCGGTATACGAGCCAAAAAGTTTTATAGTACAAATATACTATACCTTCTTAATGCTATTATATATCATACTTTATACGTATGTCTTCCCTTGTTCAATAGTTGTATATCAGAAATTATAAATTCTAATTCTCGGGAAGACAACATAATATTTTTTTATATTTGTAAGACAAGCAGAATAATAATCAATTAAAAAAATGTATGCCGGGAAATTTACATTTTTTATAAGTTTCTACCAAATCTAAAGCGATTCATCATTTTCGAATGATCATTAGGTTACTTTTTAATAAAATATTCTTCAACGCAATTCGAACTGTTTTAATGAGCCTTAAGTTATTTTATAATTTATGTCCGGTTTCATTACATATATTTCTCTTTTTTATTCGTTCGATATATTCATGCGATAAACAAAAATAGGTCGTCTTACAGCAATTTATGACATTGATGTTGTAGATCATAATTGCCCATATTAAATAATCGTTTTTTCTAGAATATTCTAGTGTCGCATTACCAAGCTGTCTGCTGTGTCGTTGTTTATAAGGATTCTTGAGGTCTTTAGTTTACAATTCCTAGACTGCTAATAGGATCATTATAAGCCTAAGTTATAATAAGCTTACGATAAACTAACAAGTGACGTTTCGATTATATTTGCGATTTATTTTAATAATTATAAACTAGTAAACACTAGGGGGAGCCCGCGACATCGTAAGCTATGCGATTATTTATAAAGCGTTTTGTTGATTATTTTGTTGCCTTCGGTATAAAATATCCTTTAAAGTTATGGAATCACCTATAATACAATCTTAAGTTTTAAGAATTAATACGTTTATGTATATTAAATACATAATCGCATTTATAATGTTGGTCGGATTTGATTAATACCGATAAGTTTGAAGCGTAATATTCTCGTTACATTGTAAATACCGTTTCAAGTGCTGAATAAAATTACAAAAATCTCGTCAGTTATACATTATACAGAACTGTGTTCCTTTTTCCTCCAATAAAAATAGAAAAAATGACAATAATAGGTGTATATAAAATATTTAGTCGAGCAACATTCAAAATTTAATTAAATCTTATGATATCTAGCCACAGCCAAGGATTTCTATTTCTATTTTTAAAGTTATAATATTTCATTATTAGCATATAATTGTTTTAATTTAATAACGTCAGCCGTCGGTATTTTGGTATCTATATAAAATTAAATGACCAAGACTCTATGACTCGTTATTTTTACCGTCTGAAAATAACAGGAAATGTAGGCACTGGTTTGTGTTGCGCGAACGCTAAACTTGGGTTTTATCATGGTACACATTTTTCTTTAAATTATGTGGTTAGGTATATTTATTATATAATAGAATAGTTTTCGACAGTACCTAAATCACATGACGTCACTGTATACGAGCATTTAATTTTGTATGTTTTTGTTTCGAGAAGTCGGAAATTCAGAAACAAAAAGCGAAACGCTGTATTTTACATTTCCATATATGAAAGGTTGGTTGTTAAAGATCATAATTTAAATATACCTAACACTTCAAAGTATCTACTTATAAATTACATGTATATACAGTATATAATATAAATTTGTTAGACTTGATGGGAATCATAGTGACCATATCGCGGTGCCAGTCGGGTTAAGGCCTCTCTAAAATTCGATTACATAAACAATTTTTTATTACAAACCTATTCAATATTATTTATTAAAATCATACTCAGTAAATGTTAAATAAATTGTCTTTTAAATTATTATATACGTAGAAGTGCTTGGACTATTTTTGGGAGCACCCCCGCATATATATTAAAATAGAAGAATTCTGTTCTGTGGTGTTTATGAAGTTGGGTAACTAGGTCATTCGTATTTTCGTTAATAGGTAAGGTACAGGTACGTACGGCGTAGTGAACATTAGATAATTTAAATTAAATGTATACGAGGAGGGATCAAAAAGTAGTGAGATTGACATAGAATGTAATGACT
>JAOSYY010000001.1:7188744-7198976 GCA_025727935.1 Hebomoia glaucippe | reverse complement strand
ATTTTGATAAATTTCATCAGGTGAACGAATTGATCTACTTAGATAGTTTTCCAGACAAGAGTCATGAAATCGATAGTGTTTGCGTGACAAATAAAGGCAACATAGCGATTTTTATCGCTAAGTATAGATAAATGTTGTCGTTATTTTTTTTATTTAAATACTTTATGTTTTACTAAATAATTTATCAAGATAGGAAGATAATTTAAAAAAGGGACCTAAAACACGTGTATTAAATATATAAAATATTGAAAGACAAGTTTAAAATTAGTGTTAGTCACAAATTTTGGGAAACAAATTTAACCAGAAAACAGGACTTTAAATATGTCGAAGAAAAAAATGAACGTATGAACATTAAGTTTTTCGTCATTAATTTAATACTTCCTGTGTTTTTTATAAAACTGTAGAAAAACAAAATCTAATTCCAAGTCAATTAAAATAAAATTAAGTATTTTTTAAGTATAAACTATTAATAAGCATATGTATGGTCTCTGTGGTTAAATTACATTGACATATTATTTTAAGTACCATCCCAAGATTTTTGGGTAGTCTAAGTTTGTATCCACTAGGAACAAGATAACACAAATTATCAGTGAAATGAAAACAGAATTCTTTCCCGTATGCCCCATTAAGATGAGATTCATTGATGTGTATATATATATGATAGATTGGTACATTAGTATAATAATGTTTATTATTTTTAAATAACATATTTAAAAGTTGGAATAACAAAGTGATTATCTACAGTTACAAAAAAATTATTATAAATTGACGCAAAGCGTTTACAAGATTAGGGTTTTGTATGTTGAATGAATTTCCGATACCAATTACTATTTATACATTAATAATATTTAATGTTATATTAATAGTTTCATTAATGACATGCTTTTGTTTACAGATTCGATGAAAAGGAGAGCATTTCCGGAGTTCAACAACTCAAATCATCTGTTCAGAAAGGCATTAGATCAAGACTGCTAGAACTTTATCCACATTTAGAGAATCATATTGACCAGGTTTTACCAAAAAAGGATACGTTTAGAATTGTCAAATGGTAAGAAATTAAGAAAATGAGATTTTTTAAATACCTAACGAAATAAGTGAAGGAAAACTATTAAAGTTACAAATATACAATTCAAATTACCTTCTTATTTTTTGTGGTAATTTAATTTTAAATGTAATTTTATTAAATTATTCGTATATATTTTTCAGCCACGATCATATAGAGATTATGGTGAACAGTGCAGGAGAATTGCTATTCTTCAGACATAGAGAAGGGTCATGGATGCCGACGTTACGACTTCTTCATAAATGTAAGCGGAAACTAGTCTTAAAATGAGAACTCATTGTTCGTATTTGTATGTGAATCTCATTAGATCCCAAAGCATATGAAATTAAGCAAATAGAAATATTATAAATAGCAGAGTTTGCATTTAATGCTATTCTTGGTTAAATTGAGGACCTACATAATATTCGTTTATAGTCGCTTGAGGTGCCTGATGAGTTTTTCTTAAGTAAATGTATTTCAGTCACAATACTGTTAACCATAAGCCGAGTGTAAAATCTACCCAAAATATTCTTCTATGACCTTATAGGATACTTGCCGATCTATGTATATTTTTTTTTTGAGTAAGGTTGTCTTTATGATCCAAACTATGTAGGTTTGATAATCTAACGCTGAGTACATTAGGGGACCACTATAATTGTCGTTTATATTCCAAACTAGCGATTTGCCACGTCTTGGCATGCGTTGCAAACTTTTCTATCTCTCCTTTAAGTTTCATCTGGGTTTAAAACAAAATTCAGAAAAATGCTTATTGTAATTACGCGGGAAAGCGTAATACACTTACTCTCGTATTTGGAATACGATTGAAATTATATTATGTATTTATTTTCAGATCCATTCTTTCTACCGATGCAGCAAGTCGACAAAGGTGCTATCCGCTTCGTACTAAGCGGTGCTAACATAATGTGTCCTGGTTTGACTTCGCCGGGAGCTCGTATGAGCACTGTGGAGAAAGGCAGCGTTGTAGCCGTCATGGCCGAGGGAAAAGAACACGCGTTAGCTATAGGGGTCACTTCTCTGTCTACGGATGATATGTAATTTTTTTTTGTTATCTTTATACATTAAAAAATTGTCTGTCTTATTATTAGAAAATAAGAAGTAATACCATTATGTATATAAATGGTCAATGACATTGTTATTCAGTAGAAAGTTTAAAAACTTTCAACTTCGTGGTTCTAATTTTGTTATTGAAAAGTTAATATATAATTTATGGGAAACATGTTGAAAACTACATAAGTATTATGCTTTTATTTGTAAGAATGATCTATGAAAAAAAATATTAGTGTAATGGAAGTTGTTTATGGTGTTTTGTCTAACCGCATCATGAGTATGGTATAGAATCTTTCTGTATTTGGTATTTTGGGGTTACCTATTGCCTTTTAATACCGCACATTTAGGTGATCAGCAAACGCCTTACGACTAACTTTGTATTATCGTTAAATATTTTTTTTTCCTAGTTTAAACAAATAGACCTATTTATTTTCAGAGCTAAAGTGAACAAAGGCGTTGGAATAGAAAACTGCCACTACCTCAATGATGGACTTTGGCAAATGAAGCCTATCAAGTAATCATTAAAAATGTCAAATAAAATTAATATACCTAATCGTGAAGATTGTGTGATGTATTCGTAAATTTTATTTTTAAGTTTATTTTACATTAAAATATATAGTGCACAAATCGTCTGCAATTTTATTTTTCCTACCTATGAAGCATGAAGAATAAAAATAAAATTGGTTAACTTGTCCAGCTGTTTCCTTTTTATGTCAATAATACTGACTTGAAGGATTTGTGTTTAAAAATAACGAACATTATAAGGTATTGTAGATGAATAAAGGTAGAAAATGTCACTCCATAATATGTGTAATTATTTATTGTATATTGTGACAAACTAAATGACTTTCAAAGGTCCTTTATGTATAGAAAATATTATAGAGCTTCTAATTATCATGCGTGGTTCCAATAGTTACCTCCTATAATTACATATTATAAGAACGTCTAGAAATCTCAGTTACGTAATTTTATCAGCTTTTGAATATTTTGATTATTACAATAATTGAGCCTTTGAAAGTAGTGCAAGTATATAGAATGGCTAATATATTTCTATTAACTCTTGGTTCTATTTAAGGCAACTTTACATGCATAATAAATAAGAAATTGCATGCTGCTTGCACCCTCTATTAGTGCAAAATCTCAGTAAATATTTAGCATTCTTAATAATATAACACATGTTTACAAAACTACAAATAATGTGTATATATGAATTTGCAGAAAGAATATTTTACAATTAGTCCATCTTCAATAGCCATTTTGGCCGGTAAACTGTGCTTCGTTTATTACACATCTATAAGACTGGTGCTACCGTTGGAAATAAACTTTGCAGGGGTCAGTATGTAATATTAATAATTAATTAAGGTTTAATTATGAATACGCTACATTAAATTTCGTAAAAATATATAGATATTGTCTTTACAACATTTAAATTTCCCGCCATTATTAATTAATATTGCTGTATGTACGTAATCAGCTTTCCAACCTAATTCATTTAAAACAGTACATATTTAAATGATAGGGAAATAAAATGTAATAGTGATATTTATCCATATTTTTTCATAATAATATTTACCTAAAAAAAGCAAACGTCATGACATATAGGCACTTTCGATAAACGGAACGTTTGTTTTCAGTTTTTTTATAGACATGGCGATAGCGATTGTTAATTCGGCTCGTCAGGGTAATTTATTTGTTTTTATGTGTTTAAAATTATTTTGATAAGACAAGAATTGAAAAGAAACTTTTCAAATAAAGTTTTGCAAATTATAGCAATCAAAAAAACAATTAATTATTGCCATGAAAAAGTTTCTGTCTTACGTGTATCGTCAGCTGTTTAGAACATAATTAGACTTTTAAATATTTTTTGTTTCATATACTTCTTATTACCTGCGTTAAAGTAAATAAATTAAATTATAATTCAGGAAGTTTTATACTTAGATCGTTGTGTTATGCAATATAAATGTACAAGTTCGAGATCAAAGTTCAACCTTCACGCTTATATGTATACTAAAGGACTTTATAGTTAATTAAAAATAATTTCAGTGGGGAGGTTAACAAAAGCTGCTAGAAGACTTTATTCGGATGTATATCCAAAAATAACAACACACTACACAATACATCCGCGTGAAAAGGATCCAAGATGGAAAGGTCAGTAAATTGAATGTTATCTACAGGTCTATTTCAATTACAATATAATTAGTATTTTAATTAATTAGAAACATGGTATAATTCTTTTTTACGTTGTCATTAAAACTTTAATGTAATATTCAAATATTATATTATTGGTAATTCTAACTTTATATGTATATTTATTCATAATATAATAATGAAGCTTGCAATTTCGCTTTACAATATTATTTAAAATTTAATCTCTTATCATATTTTAAACAACTGTGATAGATTTAATCTCTTGTATAAACATAAAGATAATGATTTAGAAGGTTTTTCATTATATAGCCTAGCAACATGTAAGATGTTGGTCATATTGTCATCAATGAGAAATCTTGTTTTTGTTTCTTATCTAAATAATAAAAGCTGTATATAAATGTTTATATTAAGTTTTTGTCAAAAATTATTATTCTTACTGAGGTATGCAATAACTTAATTATATGCGTTCGAAATGTTTCACTCTAGCGAAATCCCTGGTTATGATTAAATTGTTAGGTAATCTAGTACTGATGATTCCTTTACATAATAACAAGGTTGCTAAATTCGTGATATGTAAATATACTCCGTCTGCAAAGCCATTAATACCAAGAGTCGAATATGGGCTTATAAAGATAATCGTTATACAGATAACTGAAAAGTCTTATAGAGAATACATATTGAGTACTTAGTAGGTTATCATTAAAACTAATATAAAAGTGAAACTTTTTTAGTAATCTATTTCCAAAATTATTTTTGAGGTCAGGATAGTTATGCTCAATGTAAAAAAGTGGGATCTTTAAAACTTATGATTATATTTGTTCCTTATAGAAATAAGTATGGAGCGTATGGCGGAGGAAACAGATATCCTGATTATTGGTGGAGGTCCAGCTGGAATGGCAGCAGCAATCAGGGCCCGACAGATAGCTGAAGAAAAGGGAGCTGTGAGTTTTGCGATAATTTTAGTCTGATAAAGCTATTCTGTAATGATATATTATTGTAAAATTTTTATTATAATATCAGCAATTTTAATCACAGGAAGTCCGTGTAACTTTATTAGAAAAGGCAGCTGAGACAGGAGGTCATATTTTATCGGGAGCATGTGTTGATCCGATAGCTCTAAACGAATTGATACCAGATTGGAAAGAGAAAGGAGCACCTTTCGACACTCCCGTAACGTCTGATAAATTTGGTTTGTTGAGCAAAAGTGGAAGGATTCCTATTCCAGTTTTCCCGGGTAATTTCTTTGGAGAAAATATTTTTATTTATACTTAAACTGTTCAGATTTAATTATGCTATTTTATAATTTATTGCTGAAAAATGTATAGAGTTAAATTTAACTAATGAAACCTGAATAATCAAATGATTTTAATTAAATTGTTATGAAAATTAGGATTCTAACTATTTTTATGATCTTATTTTTGTTCCAACGACATCCCTGTAGTGTAGGCGATAGTGTGTAATTTCTTTTTGGTTGCTTTTTTTTTCAGGTCTTCCGAATTACAATCACGGAAACTATGTGGTCCGATTAGGACATCTTGTGAGGTGGCTTGCTGAACAAGCTGAGGCAGCGGGTGCTGAGGTTATTATTTTTAATTCTAAATAGAATAATTTATGGAAAACAAAGCCATGAATTTATGAACGTTTTATAAAAATGAATTAAACAGGTATGGCCTGGCTGCGCGGGCGCAGAAGTGTTGTACCGTGATGACGGATCTGTCAAAGGTGTGGCAACAGGAGATGTTGGTATTGCAAAGGATGGCAGTCCTAAGGACATGTTTGAGCGAGGAATGGAATTTCATTCCAAGATCACAATTTTCACAGAAGGTATAAATAACTTATCATCAATGTTTATGATATTGGCATATATTTTTTATAATGTAACTAGTGACCAATGATACTTTTTACTGGTAACTGTCTTTTCTGTTATTAACAATCTGAAGGAAATTAAAAATAAAGGGATATGCGTTCTATACCCTAGAACCTACTCACCAATTCACTAATTCATTTAACATTAAAGCACTTTTTGTTCATTGCAGATATTATATAATCTATAAAAAAATATTTACATAAAATAAGTATAGTTCATTTTTACAAGACATATGTATGTTAAAAATACAGTCTGTATAATGTCTATATATTAAAAACCCTTTTTTAGGTTGTCATGGGCATTTAACTAAAATGATATCAAAGAAATACAATTTGAGAGAGAACAGTGAGCCCCAGTCATATGGTATCGGTTTGAAGGAGTTGTGGGAAGTTAAACCTGAAGTGAGTGCAGTTATATATTATAGTAGTACTGTCTAGTGATTTCACCCGTATTGCACATAATTACAATGATTTCTTTGTAGCAATGTTTTATCGGAGTTTCGTAATAATTCTCACATGAAATTTCATCAATGTTTCAGAGCCATCATCCAGGTCTAGTAGAGCATACTATAGGCTGGCCCCTGGACAAGAACACGTATGGCGGTTCTTTTATTTATCATTTACAGGCTGGGGAGGGCGAAGCGCCTTTAGTGGCGGTCGGCTTCGTTGTGGGTTTAGATTATCAAAATCCTTACCTTAGCCCCTTCAGAGAGTTCCAGAAATTTAAACTACATCCCTATGTCAAACCTATGTTTGAAGGTAATTAATTAGTTTTTAGTAAAATTATATTTATTCACATTTAAACATTTTTCATATTGCCTTTTTAAGATAATGACAGATCATTCTAATCAGAATGTGATTGGATGGTGCATATGTCGTCATTTTTAGTTATAAAATAAGGCACTGTTAATTTTATTCCAAGTCCTACTGAAGAGAGAGAGGGGCTTTCTCTCTCTTATATGCTTACATAGCATTGGTTTTTAGACGTTTTTAATAACTTTTGTATCTAAGTCTAAATTAAATTATGTCTTCTTTTGAAGTAATAGTAATTGAATACGGACGTTTTTTGACTAATTTCCAGGAGCTTGTGCGCGAGAGCGAGAGATCCTTTCAACTGTTTTATATTATTACAATGGCAACATCTATAATTCAAGTGTAAACGAAAATAAAATCAACTAAACAATTACATACAAGTCTAGAAGGCTATAAGTACATGTTTATTTGTAGGT
This sequence comes from Hebomoia glaucippe, assembly GCA_025727935.1. Classification (NCBI taxonomy): domain Eukaryota; kingdom Metazoa; phylum Arthropoda; class Insecta; order Lepidoptera; family Pieridae; genus Hebomoia; species Hebomoia glaucippe. The sequence goes on along the minus strand of JAOSYY010000001.1, from coordinate 7,191,623 downwards.
GGCACTCGTATTGCGTATGGTGCACGTGCGCTAGTAGAAGGTGGCTGGCAATGCCTACCGAAACCAGTTTTCCCTGGAGGATGCCTGGCGGGAGATACAGCGGGCTTCTTAAATGTACCCCGGATCAAGGGCACCCACAACGCTATGAAGAGTGGTTAGTATAAGCATTAGCTTATGGTAGATAATATTTTCAAATTGATTACCAGATATATTTTTGTATAAACGAGTAATCATAAATATTTCATTAATTAATAGGTATGTTGGCTGCAGAGAGTGCGATGGATTTGATATTATCTGGTGAGGCGACACACGAGACTGGTGTCACACCAACATTATATGAAGACAAACTTAAACAATCCTATGTGTATAAAGAATTGAAGGTTTGTTTATTATTAATTTGTATGCCCTTGAAATATCTGTAGTATATTTTGCTCTATACTGAAAAGTCTTGATTTCCTTTCCCATAAGATTTAACAAGTTTATCTTATACTAAGAAGGTTATTTTGCGTTTACAGCAAGTGAGAAATTGTCGTCCATCATTCCACACCTCGTTGGGTCTCTATGGTGGTTTAGCTTATTCAGCATTCTCCACGTTAATGCGGGGAAAGGAGCCTTGGACTCTTAGTCACGGAGGTAAATAAACACATATATAATATCTTGACGTGTTTAATATAGATGGCTGACGTTATTTATAATGTGACGTCATTGCCGATGAGTTGCTTCAGCATCAGTCTTAGGATAGTTCAAAATCTAGTAACATTAGTAGACTTTATTCAGTCATAGTAACACTTTAATCAGTCATTGACACTGGAACGTGTTTATAAAGAAATGCAATTATCCTGAAGATAATTATTCCAAATATACACAACATTTCAAAATATTTACAGTTACGTAATTTCTTCAGATTATTTAAATACAAATAATAAAAATTTTAGTCTTTTGTTGCGGTGCCTGATACAGTGATAAACAAAGTCAGAATATTAAGTACGATTATGCGATTTCTAGGTGCAGACCATAGTAAACTAAAGCCGGCTAAAGACTGCAAACCAATTGAGTACCCCAAGCCAGATGGTGTTATAACTTTTGACTTACTTTCTTCAGTTGCATTAACTGGTAAATATACTCATCTTTGTAGATTTTTTTGTAAACATTAGAGTATGTGCAAAAATAATATTTGATGAATAATAACTACAGATTCTTGGTTACCTCATAACATTATAAAAAATATGAAGAAACATATTTTAATTCTCCATTGACTTTCTTATTCCTAATGATGTAGCAATATATGTACTCTTCCTATATAGCATGTTAGCTTCAATATATTTTTTTAAAGCCTTGAAATGACTTCTGAAATCGGGGCTAAGTGTACGATAATATGTTTCAGGCACAAACCATGAGTCCGACCAGCCGCCTCACCTGACATTGCAAGACGATACAGTGCCAGTTAAAAATAATCTCAACGTGTTTGACGGACCAGAAGCCAGATTTTGTCCTGCCGGTTAGTATATTTGAGAATGTTTTTGAACAACCAAAAACTCATTTTTACACATTATTGCAAATAACGAGCGGGCAGCAATTTAAGCTTTAAAAATTATTTTATGTACTTTTATTTTTATGTTTATAATATGCCACATTTTCTTACCTTTCATGATTATTTATTCGCAATGATTATTTTAACGTTTAACACTGCTTTTGTTATAATAATTTTATATCAATGAAGAATCCAACATTTGTGGCATTAAAACTTAGAAATGGTTAAATTACAGGTGTGTACGAGTATGTGCCGTTAGAGACAGGTGAAGGGCAGAGGCTACAAATAAACGCACAGAATTGTATCCACTGTAAGTTTTATATTTTGTTAATTTGCTACAAAGAAATTATATGAGATGTAATCGGATGTCTTGCACTTAAAGGCTTATATTCCAAGACTCAAGTGACCAAAATCTTTACAGGTAAGACATGCGATATAAAGGATCCATCACAGAACATTAACTGGGTGGTGCCAGAAGGTGGCGGTGGTCCCGCGTACAACGGAATGTAAATTAATGAAGATTACAAAAAGTAACTAAGTTGGATGATATGTAATACTATCAAGAAGTATTTTTCTAAAAGGTTTTTACATACTTGTAAATTAACTATTATAAAATATAATTGTACATACGCTATCAGTTCTTATGAATGAATGCATAATAGTTTGATATTTTTGAATGTGTTGTTACTGAGTAATAATTAAGTACGCAATCACAAATGTAATGAAATTATATATTTTTAATTTTTTTGTGTAATTTTGTAAAGAATAATATATGTTTTATAGTAGCATATTTTTATACATTTTTATAAGCTGATTTTTAAATCGTTAGATACTCAGTGAAATAGATTTTAAACTGTATGTACCATTTTTTGAGATAAGCTTAATTTCTCGTTTCATTTAAATCAGTTTAACTTTGTAAGAGATATCGAATGACAAATGCAAAAAAATCAAGAAATTACAAATACTGTGGAATTAGCAGCTGTATATCCGTGTAGATTAAGTGTTAAATTTTGTATAGAATTTAAATAAATCCTATTTTACTTACGACTTTTACTTTATTTAATGTTGGCTACTTGTCACCAGTCGCGGCGATTTATTCGTAAGAAAACTAGGTAATATTATTACTATGGGTTGGTAATTAAATAGTTTTATCACGTACTTACCAGGAAACAAAAAATATTAAAAAAATAGAGAAAAATGTGTCTACTATAAAGTTTACCATTATCGACAACTTTGTCTAATTCTTAGGCACAAACTTAACTTGAGTTTGAATCCAGTTTTAAGAGAACTGGATAGGCACACTCAATGCTCAATTAAAAATTGCTTCTGAGTCATATTTTCGCATACA
>JAOSYY010000001.1:7168492-7179242 GCA_025727935.1 Hebomoia glaucippe | reverse complement strand
TAATTTTTTCGAGTTAGGTATTCTTTTGGATAAAAGTTTTGTCGAATTTTAGCGTTATAGTGGTCATATGGAAGATAATACTGGATGTATTCAAAAACTAATATCTAAGCTTATTTATTTATTTATTATAGATATTATATTAAAAGGACTTAAGATATCCTTAAACAACTAATGGAAGGAATGAAATCGCTTTAGATGCAATTTTATAAAAATCAATTTTGTTTGTAATCTCATCTTGAGATGTTTGTTCATAATTTTCGTCACAATCACTTGAAGCACAACAGACAATCTGAAATATATATTTTTTAGGCTTTTATTAACTGAGTATTTGTCGTTATAATATATTTATGAAACATACATATTCGTAAGTGATTAAAATTATAAAAATAAGGCAATTTTAGTTCCTATAGTTTCTAGTTCTAGTCAATATATAATTATGTAACTATGAACTACGTAATATAGCCAAGGTCCACTTCGAACCGATAATAAGAACTAGTCTGAAATTGACTTTTACAATTTTTCATTACATTTTTAATAACAGTTGAAGCTAGTTTATAGAATACAATAAAAAAAAACTTACAAAAAATAAAAATAACAACTGAAAACACACAACCTTCCACATCTTAATCGTGATATGAATAAATAAATAAATGTAGCCTATCATACTATATTTAAAACTGACCACATCGCATATTCCATATAGAACGGTCAATTTGATTTGACAATGTCGTAATTTCAAACTACATTTGTGACCGTGTCCAATTTGTTGAATTATATCCGAGGAATATTGTAGAAGTTTATTTTAAATCGAGCGGTCAAATTTACTGTGTAACGAAATAAGCGGAACAAAGTTTGTTTTATAATTGATAATCATATTTCATACGTAACTTAACGGATTTTTTAAATCTGTTTGTACTTCTTATGATCGTTATATATAACACGTACGTATGGTAAATGATATTTATTTTTGTTGGGAGCACTCGGAAAATCAAAGCACACATTTCCCATATTTTACGATTTTTCGATCTATGAACATCTCAATCCCATCATCCAATTCCGTTTAAAAATTTAAAACTACCACATACATTTAATGTGTTATACGATGATATTAAATAATAAATTCAATGTAAAGTTATAGTCTCTATTGTCAGTATCAATATAACAACTTTTGCTACATAAATATTCAAACCTTTTGCCAATAGAAGAAAAGAAAAATAATTTACAAAGATTTTGGCTCTCTGTCTGTCTGTTTGTTACAGATAATCTTCGTAACCCTGGGACTGTTTTGAATATCACTTACTTTGGCAGACAGCTAATGTTATAAGGGGAATTATAGAATAAATAGGTTAGATCAGTGGGGAATCATATCATACTTAAAACACTACAACAACAAAATGCTGTCTGTTGTCTTTAGAATAGCGAACGTTTATTCTAACAATGCGTTATCTTATATTGTTTATTTATTAATTTTGTGAGGAAAATGATATGTGATGGGAATGTTATGTTATTTGTGTAACGGCAACGATTTCGTAGCAATATGCTACGGTTTTACTACATTTCATAATATGAATAAAAGCTTCCTTTTCCACTTCCTTTCTATTTTCATTCGTAGGATTTTCCTACTTTCCCTCATTGCCGTTCCATTATGGTATACGAAGTCATTGTATTTGATATTTATATATAACATTAAACAAAAACATAGGATTTTTTTTCAAGAGAAATGTAATGGTGTACAGTTTGTGATATGGAAAAATTCAGGAATCTAATGTATTAATTTAAATAAACTAATAAAAATTAATATATAATCAGTTACTTTATTTTTTATATATATATGGCTAAACCTATAAGGTTAGCCACGCGCCTTCGAAATCTGCCGCTCTTGGTGGTATCCATCGGCAACAGGAATCGTTTAGTATAAAGAACTGTATGCTTGTTTGACCTCCTATCGTATAAAAAATTCTCTGGCTACGAACTTATCTATCGTGATAGAAATATTGAGTAAAATCAATTCGTATGAATGCGAATAAAATAACCTATCTTCTTCTTAAACGAAAATAGTCAAAATAACATATCTTGAAGTATTAGTATCCGATATAATTTTAATTTTATAGCTACTAGGTTTTAAAAACTTTTAACATCTTTAGAATCTCAGATCTTCTTATGAAATATAATGATATTCCAGTTAAAATATAAGGCTGCAAGAAATAATACTTTTGCAAAAAAATTTCATACAGAATAAATAATATTTTAATAAAAAAATATATACATATTATACCACGATTAGATAAGAATAGGACGCGAAGCCAGGTGTAAAGTTTGTTATTTTAAATTCATTGCACTTCGAGACATATCTCAGGATAAATGCGACACCCAGGACTCGTCCAACTGTTATCAACGTCAGCCAGCGTTGAATCTTTAGAATTATTTCTCTTGTGACGAAAATAAAATTCCACAAAGCGTTTCCTAACAACAGAAGTGGCTGGAAGAAGTTAATAAATTATTTATCAGGCTTATCTGTCGCCACAGGGCGATTCTTTCGGTTTAAATAAGAATAATTTATTCAGTTTTGTCTCTTAAGGATTTTCTTTGACTAATTTTGATTTCTGTCTGAGTAATTTTGATTGATTGTATTTTTAAGTTATCTTAGGCTTCTTTAATTGAAATTTGTAATCGCTTTTTACGACTTGCAAATTCGACCGTAATTCATGAAGTTTAATTGTTTAATGGTTTGTATAGAGGTAACTGTAGACAAAACAGTTGTTTTCTTTGAATTATTATATAAAAATTACATAACAGTTAGTTTTCTACACTTTTCCCACTTGAATTAAAGAAACTCCTTTGTAGATACGTGTAAATTCTATAAGATATCGAAAAATTTTGCATTGTCTATATATTATATGTTTAAATTAATGAATAGAATATTATCGATGGAAAATTATATTGCCTATCATGATAAAAATAAAATGTTCTTCAACAAAACATAAAAAGGCACTGAAAATCTAGTTCAATGCAACCTTTCGTAGAAATTACAGACCTTTTTAAGAATTATCTTGCTGTTAATCCAACGCATACAAAGGAAACTCTGACCGCATTGCAAGGGTTAAAGTACCTATTTCTTTTGTCCGGAACGTTTTAATGAACTTTTAATTAGTACTCGGTGACTTCAGTCCAGTTCTGAGCGAGTAATTAGTTTACACAAGTCGAAGAATGTCTTAGTGGGTCTTGGCCATATCAGTCTCATTATAGAGTATACAGCTAAGTCCGTAAGTAAAGCCCAAAATTTGGAATAAACGTATATATTAAGAACGTTTTGGATAATCATAAAATCTCGAAACAGATGGGGAATATTTAAGAAAAAAACAAAGTTTTCGGAAATTATTTGAAGTGGGAAATGATATTTATGAGTATTGACATAATTTTTTTAAATTCTATTAAATATTTTAACAAGTGAAAATTACACTTGAATTAGTAATGAAATAAGATGAATTTATTAGTTAATTAAAAATAGCCTAAGCTATTCCTCGAAACTAGCATTTGCAAGTATCGGATCAGCCATTTCGGAGATTATGCTACAGAAACAGATGCATAGACAAAGAAATGTATAGTATTATAGATTTTATTTCAGTTAATATAAAACTGTCTATAACAATCGAGTGAGCTAAAAAGATCAAAGTCAAGTCACAGTTTGTATATCCCCGTGTGTGCCTCTGTAAGCCTTTACTTAAACTTTGCAGCAGAAAATACAAACGTTACATAAATATCTAGGGGATTAGGAACCTCCTGGTAACTGTTTTCTTGAAACAAATATGTGTATACTGAGCAGTGGTTTAATAGCGGAGAAAACATTTATTTCAATGTATGAAGAATAAGGAAATTTTCAGTTACATTATTAAAGAAAAATACTGTAGAAACAGAACGGATTTTGCTTAATTTATATTTTACCAGCAATCATCGAGTGGACCATACTATTCTTACCTTTAATACTTCGAATTAATTTATTTGTGAAATATATAGTATATACTTAACTAGCGGACCCGATAGACGTCCTGTACAAACGTTTTAAATATAAAATTGTTGAACCAAATTGTGAAGTTAAAGTTTTCCCGAATCCCCTTAAATACGCACAAAATTTTTTATGACAATCGGGCCAGCCGTTTAGGGGGAGTTTAGTGACAAACTAAAAAAGAGATAAATATAAATGAAAAAGAAATACATATCTATATAAAAGATTACATCTATGGTTAATAGATGTACATGTTGTGTATAATAAACTGTAGTTCTGATCTAAATAACATATGTCCGACCACTGCCCCACTACACAGACCTAGGAATTTAGATTTAAAAGTCTTATATCCTACTAAAATCGTAAAGGAATCAATATTTGTAAAATGTTATCGTATAAAAAGTATCTGTATATGTTTAGCCGTATTTACATAAAAAATAAAATTGAAAACCTCTTAAATGATCGTGTAATAACATTGTAATCAATAACTATTCATATATTTCCAATTCAATAGAATATTTGATTCAAACAAATCAATTAATTCTTTTGTTCAAAATTGTTTTTATAGAATTAAAACAAAGTTGATAATGCGCTTGGGAAATCGTTTTTAAATGCAAATTTGATCTTTAGCTCAATGGATTAGGGTATACAATGATTTTAGGAGTTTGTATAAATTTTGTTAAATATATTTGCAGGTTTTTTGTTTGTACATATGGGGTTAATTTATGAGGTATTATTGTTTAGGTATAAATAGGGGTGTGAAGTGGTTTAAAAGTGTATAGTTTATACCGTTTGGTCCTTATAAGACCAGCATAATGCTGCCCTTCGTTTTGGTATTGCTCGCTGCACAGGTATGTTTTTTAAATGTCAATAGAATTTATAAACTTCCGCGAATAAAAATAGTAATAATTAGCTTTTGTATCGGATTATTGAAAGAAAGTGATAATTTTCATGAGGTTTTAATGACTTCTTTATGATTGAGTAGATTGAGGTTCAGTTTAAGAAATGATTACAATTAAGAAATGTAATCTGATGATAATGATCTGATAGTAATAGCAATAACAGATAAATTAACAAATATTTTTAACATAGATTTTTAACTATTTGTGATTCTGACAAAAAGGTTTTAAGTAAAAAAATTTCAGTTGTGAGCAAATATATCCATAATATGATTGATATAAAAGTATTAAAACTAAAAATTTAGTTTAAAAATCAAGTCTAGTAATACATTTCCTTAATCAAAACTAATAATTTATTGAATCTCTAACCGTAATAAAATAAAGGCGATATTTAAATAAACCTAATAATAATACTTCTCAATTAATAATAAATCTATATTCCATCGTAATCGGGGAAAATATGAAAAAGAAAAACATAATGCTTATATTATATCTTCTATCTTCTACACGCAGTTAATTGTATGTAAATAGACAATAAATATGATAAATAATCGTATGTTACCAACATATATTTACCAAGATGTAAATACGCGATGAATATTTCCATAGTGATGTTAGTAATAACGCGCTACTGACACGACTTGATTTACATGAAAATGTGTTCGCGCCCGAATCCCGAGTGCCAGCCTCGCGGGATATCCGACATCCCATATTGAAATCACTCTGCAACTGACGGCATCTTATGAACTAACTTCACTATAATTTTCGTATGTTAAATCTAAATTTCACATTCAAAATATATAAAACATTGCTATATATATTTCTAATCTTTTAAATTTTAAAATTAATCTCTATTTATTTATAAAAAAAAACTAAAGAATGTTTGTTTGTAAAACAAAAAGAAATCAGTATTTTCTAAATTCATATAAGTATACACATTAATTATAACATAAACATAATCAAACCTTTCTGTTCGACATCTTTGTAAGTGCTGAACCGATTTTGACAGGACTCTCATTGGCGTATTGTTAATATTATAAAGAGTAGCATATTCTTTTACTTTACCATCATTGTGTTAATAAAATCAACGCGAATATAACTGTGCATCGGTTCATATTTAAAATACATATCTACCTAAATATTACATTTAAAGCGTGTAATGTGTAATGATTTTACAGATTATTATTACGTTTTCTATAATTGATCTCTATTTATTAGTTATTGTTTTATTATACCTAAAAATATAAAATTTAATTTAATTGATTTCATATAATATTATGCGTGGATATGACAAGAATCCTCTAGTTACATCTAATTTAAATCAAACTGTGTATTGCTCATCGCAATACCTAGTTTTCCACCTACGTAAGACCGGAGTTATTCCTTTGTTGTTCAAGTATTAAAGAACTCTACAATTATTCCATTTCTTAGTAATTGCTACCCTGGTTCTTTTACCTTTTTTTTTATAATTTCACATTGGTATTGTCGTAAATGTGTTTTATTATTTTTACTGTACTGAAATGCTTTTATATTTATTGCATTATTACTTAATAATATTTACATCGTTCTGTGGTTTTAAGTAGATAGGTCGCAGCTTTAGGTAGTTAGTCTAAAGGTTAGTAGATAGGAAGGTTTTAAGTAGATATTATTTCCGTCTTGTAGAGTTTCGGATATCAAATGGTAGAGTTTTTAAAAATTTTAATTTAACCTGGACCACGCACCACCCTACATGAGCTTTCTGCTTCAAATTTCAGTCTATGAATTATATATACATAAAGAATTATTTTTCACAATTAGTTTTCAAAGAACAACATATAAGTGAAACAACTTAAAAGTCAAAGTATTAACTTGACTTTTTCGATGAGGTCACGAAGACAGACGTTAAGACGTTAAAAATATCTCTCTTTTCCGTCAAGGCAGACCTTTATATCCTCATACAAAGACATTTATTATATCCGAGGCCTTCAAAGTAATACCAGTACCATACGTACAGCAAAAGCGAACGAATAATCAAACGGTTTCGAGCATATCTCTCATAAAACGTTTTCACATCAGAGATTGCACGATTTGCTCCAAATGTATTACGTGTCAATCAACGGTAATGCCTGAATCGAGTGCTTATTGGTTTCGGCTCTCGAATATCGGGAATTGTACGGATTATTATACGGAAGGCTTGTTAACTACAGATGTACCGTTACCGAAATCGTTTTGTACAGCTTTGTATTTCGTAATTATCATGGTTACATGTACGAGGTTTGTTTATTCATTGAAATTAGGAATTGTAATCAGAAATCACTGTTTTCGTTTCTCGGTTTTAACTCAGTTATTACTATTGTATTACTTCTATTATGTGATATGAGATATTCGCATCATCGCTTATAATACAATTAATAACAAAAACTAGTGATTTATCGGAGTTTTAACCGTAATTCATGAAGTCGATTAATGTTTGAACAGATCAGGTTACTTGCTTTAGTAATTGTATATTTCTATATAGAAGAAACATCTATGAAAATCAGACATAGTATCCTTAATATTCAATATCACATACATACATCTTTTTACATGAATTGCTTTTCGTTAATAACTGAGTAGAAACACTTTACATATATTTATTGAAAACTTGATGTCTCCTATAATCTGTTGCCGTCACAATAATTTTGTTTGTTTTGTAGAGCGCTTTCGGCGCTCCATCGTCTGCTGCCGTCAGCTTCTACAACACTAACGAGATTGCCCCTATTCCAGACAAAGGAGGTCTCGTCAACAGGTAATTCTTTACTGCAGTGCAAACGTAAAGGTAACAAATGGACTGGTAAATACAACAAACAGTTTGGTTTTATAAATTATTCTACGAAACTAAATTTTTTAAGACCCTGCTAAAAGTATTCTGTGTAGACATTTAAGCGAAACACAGTAGTAAAGAATATTATCGTTTTATGGTACAGACCTTATGAACCTTGTGAACGTTTCACATGACATTATTTTGCGATCTAAATAATGATGATTTATGATGGGGGATCATTCTGTATACGAAAAGGTTATGTAAAGTTTTAATGCCAAAAACGTAGTAATGCAATTGTAAGGTTTATAATTATAGTTTCTAAAAAAATTTTTACTTATGCAATGTAATTTTCTTGACAGTTTCCTTATCTCTGGTCCACTCGACTACGTAGATGGAGGTGGTATCTCCCTATACGGTCAAATGTTGTTCCAAATCCTCAATGACTTAGCAGACAGCCCTAACTCTGCTAGCAAGGCTTCAGCTGTCATTCAGACAATTGCAGCTCTTGGAGAACTCTCCAACGGCACCCCTGGAGACTCTTGTCAAGCTGCTGGTGTGAGTAGAAAATAATAAATATAAGTTTTTGTCTAGTTGTCTTCTACAGCTTACAACTACAATTGATAAATAGTTGACACAATTATTAATGTTAATCTCTAAAAAGTGTAAATTAAATTGTTTATGTGTACTTAACATAATTATATACATTATAAAAAAATATTGGTTACTAAAGTAACTCAGTTTATTTACTATTCACGATATTTTTCTTGCGCAGCTCATCAACGCCTTCTCTTACGCTGTCAGTTCAGGCAATAAAACTGGTCTTCGTCAAGCACTTGCCAACTTCGTGTCCCGTCTATCCGCCAACATTGATACGATCGCTCAACTGATCGTTAACCCCAACGCAGTTCGTTACTCCGTAAGTTAAAACAGAACTAAGCTAAAATGATTACTTTTAAATTTCGGATTTTCTTCTTTCTTTCCTTGGATTTAATGGATTCTCTAATTTATCCAAGATCTTTTAAATATATAATCTATCAAGTTACGTATGAACAGGAACACAAAAAACTCGTTATAATATATAGTTTACAATTATATTTAGTAATAATAGTAGATTAAAAATTCTCTTTACTCTAATAACCCAAGAACCAAATCAACCCGTTAATCAAAACAGGTCTACGATGCGAAGTTCAGCTTTTAAAAATGTTAATGAAGTTATTATTATTGTTCCTAGTGAATTATATTGGCATATAAAAATTGCTAAGTAAAAAAGTCATTCACAATTATGATATATTATATTCTTACAAGCAAAGTTTTATATAAGGAAAATTGCTCATAAAAATGTAAGGCCAATATCGGCGACGCTGAGTGATATTCTGCATTTCATCACGGAGCACATCGTTTGCTCTTATTGTGTCAGAAATAGATTCCATGAGTTGCACTTCAATACATGTGGAATGCATTTATCATCCATTGATCGTGTCTCCCGAGCGATCATGTCTGGTTATTGTTATTAATGGTTGCAATATGAAGACTAATTGTTTGCTGTCTGAAAACCACGTAGGTAATGGACAGTAAAGAATGACGCCTTTTACAGAGGACATCTAGCGGACAATAATTCTTATAGGTTTGTCTTTTATTTTTTAACCTGGCCATGAATTTATTGTTAATCTTTTGTTTTGGAAAATAGGGATGTCACCCATGGTTATAAAGTACACCTCTCTATAAGGTTTAAGTACCTTATATATTCAGTCTGTTATTAATATATTCTAGGTTGGTCAACGTGGTAGCTGCATCGGAGGTGGTAGAACTTACCAATTGGAAGATGCCTGGGATGCCATCATCAGCAGCTCTTCTGCAGCTCAAGCTCCGTAAGTAATTGTTCGAGTAGAATTTTCATCTACGGCGTCTGTATTCTACGAATTAGATAATATTTCCACGCCTCTAGATTCCGAAACTGCGGCGCTTTGTGTTATTGATACATATAGGTATATAATATAAAAAAAGAATTGAGGATGCGCAGTGCTTCTAACAAGCTCAGACTAAGATTTAGTAAATTCAGCATCAACAGATACTAGCAAAATTACCAAGTTGTTGATCCCGTTGTACATTGTAATCAATATTTCAGCCTCTTGAACGAGGAATACTGCGTAGCTAAACGTATGTACAACGCCTACGACGTTAGAAGCAACAATGTTGCAGCTGCTACCACCGCGGCCAGCATCCCACAAGTCACTCAGCTGGCTCAATACGCTGTCCAAAGTTTGGCTCAAGTAAGTTGATTATAAGTATATGCTTAGACAAATAATTTTTGATGCTTGATTCACAACAAAAGAAGCTAAAGCTAACTTTAAACTAAGTTTAAGTTTTTTGTTCTGATTTATCTGATACTAGAAGAATTTTGTTTTAAAAATGCAATGCATACGTAACTGTTCAGTTTCAAAAAAAAAAAATTTTAGGCATCACCTTTTTGTTCTTAAATACTTTATCACTTTTTTAACTTGTTATGCTCGACAAATTAAAGATATCTCATGTTGACAACATATAGTCTTATCAACTTAAAGAATACTGGAAATGTTGCTACAGCATACCCAGGAGTTTGCAGCTTCGATATTTATAAAAATTGTTCTGTCAACGCTTATTTTGAGCCAAAATAGAATGGATTAAGGTGCTTGGTACTATGATGTCTATGTCACAGATAACATAATTTTTGATTCAACGGTATGATGTATTTTTTTCAGCTCCTGAGAGCCGTTGCATCTGGTGCCAATCCATTACCCCAAGCAGCGGCAGCTAAAGCTTCCCTTCTGCAAGGCCTTGCTAAGGTGAAATACTGAGACTTCCATATATACTTACAATATACATAACCAAGACATTTATCAACGATAAACCAAAAAGCGTAGGTTTGAAAACTTATTTTTAAGTTTTAAAAACCTAATTTTTATATGTATTGTTTAATAGTTATAACTCAAATAGTTATTTATAAATAGAAGTATTTATATAAACAACGACCTGGCTTTTATTCGTGACACCGAGTTTGTAAATAAAGATGTATCCTCACGCCGTTAT
>JAOSYY010000001.1:7140120-7168392 GCA_025727935.1 Hebomoia glaucippe | reverse complement strand
GTATTTATATAAACAACGACCTGGCTTTTATTCGTGACACCGAGTTTGTAAATAAAGATGTATCCTCACGCCGTTATTAAAAATTGAGTTTTATTTTCTTACTTGTTATGTCCACACCCTATTGATGTTATCTACTTTTAACATTACCTATATTTTTTTTTATTACTATGTACAATTTTTTTAAATTAATCTGGTCAGTACAAACAATGATTTTCTAATTGTAAGTTTTGTTGAACTGGATAAGTAGCAAGTTTATTTTATAAATATTTAAATGTGTATATAAGTCACGCTTTCTTTCGTAGGGATTAGCAGAGACTACGGCTTTCCATTTGCTACGATCCTGACAAATTCCTTTCGCTTCCTATACTCTCATTAATACTTACACGTTCGTCGATTGAACACATATTGTTGTAAAAATATTTATAGCCTAATGTACTCCTTACAACAACAGCTACTTTTTGAGGAAAATCTATCAAAATCAACGCAGTCCTTTTGGTGAAAGGAGAGACACAGAAATATTTAATAAATAGTTTATTTTTGTTACAACGTATATGTTTTTATGTTGGAAAAAGTTGTTAATAAGCCTCTAACTTAGTTGTATCATGAAAGTGAGACTCGCTCAGCAATTAATCTAATTCAGTACTTAATTGAAGACATGCGCAAGTGGACGTTTGGACGGCAACTAAGTACATTTCGTGATACCAATATAAAGTGCTTTTGTAAACAATTCAGAGCTTTCTACTTTGCAAAAGGCGGGCATCAGTTTCTGACTATTTCTTACAAGCGCTTCGTTGGAAGATCGCCTTCTTATCATGATGCAAGCAAAAGTGGAAGGGCACTTAGTTTTATTTATTACTAGCTTTACCGACGGCTTCGCTCATGCTATGAGTTTTTAGCGAAATAATCATCTTCTAACCATTCTTCCTATATCTAAATATAAAAAATAATCTCAATTGGTAAAGTGGATTCGATATGAAAACGAAGCAAGTATTAATATAAAAATTAAGAGTATATAAAGAAATAAGTCAATTACTACAAAAATTGGTCAAGGAGATAATGAAAATATTTTCTGAATGTAGGGACTGCATTCAAAGTAGTACTGTTTTTTTGGAGGAATAGTTTCATCCTTGTTTGCTTACGTAATGTAGTTTTGTTTTTTTGTACAAGTACCTTATGAAAATTTGTCTTATATTATAATAGGAGACAATGGGGTCGCTTACAGGGTGGCGAATTACTGCTTTCATTTAAAATATCATGAAGGTGCCTGACTGTCGGAGTTTTTTCTTTTCAAAGCTCAGAAATTTTTATGCTCATTTCTAGTGCAGTTATACGACGCGAAAGTAGGTTTTGTTGTAATGTAAATTCCGCCATCGCTTCCCTGTGTACTGCGCTTACCTTAAGTAAGTTCGTGAGTTTTGAGAGATCAGTAATAGGGTTGAAATTCAACAGAGCATGTAATATGAGCACACAAAGAACGTATTGTGGCCGTCTCGTGATCTTTATAACCAACTGCTGTAGAGATTAGTGAAGCATTATTATTTACTTGCTCGGGTTTTGAAGTTTTATTTTCGTTAATCGTGTATATGTGTATATGTCTACGAATCGGAACGGACGATATTTAAATTATTATTTAAGACAGAATTTATATCATTTAAAGGCAATATAGATTTTTAAAAGTTAATTACCAGGTCTTGCTTAAAAACATAAGTTGTAATTTTAAAGTCTTTGAAGGGTCGTAAAAGATTTTTGTAAACTGTTTTTAATATCATATATTCAAATAACTGTAATAATGTAATTCTATTTAAAAATGTATGTGAATTTCTTAATTTTAATAACTTAATTTACCATGTAACCTCTAACTTAAGTAAAAAGACAAAATTTTCATCCATACCATTAAATCTGTGATAACTCCTAACTTTATGAACTAAAAACATATACAAATAACTTGTTAAAACCACAAATGCGTGTCTGTAAAATATCCATTAAACAGTTTTAAACAAGAATTGTAACCGCATTGCGTTTGCACCAATTTGCATTTAACAAAAAAAATAGTTTTCGCCACTGCTTACATCTGCCACCATTTGGCTGCAATGCCAACGTTATTTTTTGTTACATTCGAATCCGTTGTTGGCTTTAACAAAGTTTAAAAAGTCCAAATAGATTACATGATTCTTATAAATCTTGTTTCTTCGTATCTGCAGATAAATAGAGTACTGTAGAATAAAGATGTTAATTTTTATATCAGACTTCAAAACACGTCGGAATTAGTATTATATAAAATAATGTCTATTTTCAATTAATATAAAACGAAATCATTATCAAGTAAATAATTAATTTAGTTCTTTTTTGTTCGAGAACAGTTATTAGCAATCATGAACTTTAGACTCACGAATATTTTGCGGTTTCAATTAGGAATATTTTTGTATACGAGTATTTCATGACGATAATTAAGAATATCGTGTCTTGCCTGCCGTTATATTTTTATAGGATATTCGGAAAATTTTAACGCAGTTCACCAAATTGTCGACACAAGGTATCCTAATCTATAAAAAAGAAGAAATACGTTATTCTTATTTGAAGTTGACAAAACAATATTCTAACAAACAAACTGGAATGTTGGTCGGAACATCTCGAACACAACCGGCGATGTCATGCATTTGTAATGGCTACCGTCATGCCTTACATTGTAAATATACAAGAAAGTTCGCAACAAACTTGCTCAAATATATTCCTGTAGAAACACAAATTCTTCAGAACACCGCGTTTACAGTACATCAGAAAAATGAGATTTGCTAAATTTCATCGTAAACTTTAAACTTAATTTTTCTATATACATATACTATGTAATAGAAGTATCTTTTCATAAACTTACATACATAGTAACTCTTTAACCTATATGTTCATATAGGGAAAATTTTATGAGCTTTTTTTTTAAAGAGCTATCGTTAGCTTCACATCTAACTAACCAGCAAACAAAGAAAAATACAATTTTGGAAATTCTATTGAAACGGAATTTTGTGGCTTGTGATAATATAGTATGCGGTTTGAGTGATAACAATAATTTTGTAGCATAATATAATTATGTACACATTTTTTTTGTATCTATATGTTATTAAGAATTTTACCCGCACGAAGAGGTATGTGTAAGTATGTACGTGATTTGGTTACGTTAAATTTTAAAGTTATGGAGAAGAATAGAATACTAGAATATCAGTTCTACAAATGAAACTAATTAAGAAAATGGAATGCGCTCATTATTTTTGGCAATGTTTGAACTATTTATAGTTAATTTGAAACAAAAAGATTAAAATTAATTTAGAGGAATATTCTTTGCTGCACAGGAAAAAACGTTGCATATTCTTATAGAATTTCATAATCAGGCGTGTAGCAAGATATAACAGTAATTCGTATATTATATAACGAAAACTTCTTTAAAACTCAAAAAATATTAGTATATAATAAATCTACAATGATATATCCTTAAAAAAATAAAAGTGAACAAAATATAACCCTTAATATTCCTTCTGTACACCACAAACAACAATGTCTGCCAACGAGCGCATTTTCCCACGCCGAGTATTTTAGCAGACATCTTGTAAACAAAGCAAGGGTAATAAAAGAAGATTCGAGATGGCTTTTAAGAAAACGTTTCAAAGGTTAATGTATGCAAGTTTTATAGAGCACTAAAACAAGGGGTTTTCTTTTCGTATGCTTTTAAATTGTAGCTGAGATAAATCTCATTCGCTCTTTGTTTTATGTCTTAAAGCTTTTGCAATCATTTGTTTATTTACGTATACATAAGCACAGTGGCTTTTTGGATATAATATATAAGACACTAGAACTACAGCGAGTATTTTATTCCATTTTAAATTTGTAAGGTATTTTTATCTAGTATTTATCAAACTACTTACTTCTGGTAATGTTTTGTTACTGTTGAATTTTTACACCATAGAAAAGCAAACGAGCTTATAGTTCACCTGAGAGTATGCGATTACTGTTGCCTATATTTAGTAAGACGTTTAGGAGACGCGTTGCCTACTTTAAGACTAAAGCCACATTGTAGGTGCTTTTAAAATTTATTATTTATATCAAATTATAGTCTATATATATTGGTGCTTATAATATTTTTAAATAATAAACAAACACTATATATTAATTAAGAAATGCATTCTTTGCACAAGTGTATTTCAAAATAGCACCATTGAAACAGCTCAAAGAAAACGTAAAAAACGTCGTGGAAATAATTTCCATAGCAAATTTGTATCGGGCTCGTTTGCATCGTGTTTGTTTAGATGCTGTCTGCTCGCCTCTTGTTAGTGAATTGTTAATAGGAAACACAGTCCCACTTCGCGTGGCTATAATTAAATACTGCTTCGTTATGTTACTTGGGAAAATTAAATGGATTCACATAATTTATGAATACCATAATTTTTCTAAGTTAAAAGTACGTCATAATATAAATTCTACTATAGTCGACATCACTAAAACGGACATAAAAATGTATCTATAGCCTACACTCCTTGAACCTGATCTTTCTTATAGTAATTTGTCCCAACTAGTTTACAGGTTCTGTGAAAAATTATTGTATTAAAAATAATATTAATTTTAAAATAAACGGAAGTAAAACATTTTTATCTAGAATTTTTTTTATACGGATCCCTGAAAAAGAAGCTTCGCACTTAGTCCTTCGGTGTTTGAGAAGCTAATGAAAAATGCACTTCGTTTCGCTAAAAGAATTTTTACTAAGTATAACATTTCTGGTAGCATACGCCTTATTAGAGATTCTCTATCAAATCCTCTAGGGTTTTTGGGATAATTCTCTAATTTAGATAATGACTTATATATTAACAATATTTAATTAATTTTATTTCTTACCTCCATCGTCATAGAGTCTCTCATGTGACCTCTCCAATCACTGGTGGTTGGTTGTCAGCATTTCGAACTTATATACTATACCCGCCTATTCCCTGATGTTCCGAAGCCACAACTTCTTCCTACGGCCAAGTATTTGTTACAATATGATGAGGCAGTTAGTTGCTAAAATTATTATTTGTCAATTGTACAAATTTCTTTTAAATCCACAATAATTTAACACTTTTACATGGCGAAGTGTAAAATATAATATGAATAAATGGTGTTCCAGACTTACAATTCAATGTCCGAATCTCGGAGTACCTAACAAACTGAAAATTTCGTTTGAGATAAAGTACGCATTTATGTTATTATAAAATAACATTAAGGAGAAACCAAGTATTTAGGAACAAATATTACAGATATTGTCATATTCTTTATTAGAAAATAGTTGAAGCGTAAGGAAGCATTTCTTTGTGAGAGGAATTCCATGAACAAAAGATGTTACTGCCAAATAAAATGTTAGTCAATCCCGATAAATTGTGTCAAGAGTGCTAGAAATCTTATGTTGGTATGGTTAATAGCTTTAACCGGAATTTAGGGGAGCAGGTACAATTTGACTATAGTTTTCATTTATTATTTTATTACTTAATATTCAGTATAAGATATACATTAAGCATTGTATTACATACAAATATACGAGTATAATAAACGTCAGTAAAGGTTTTTATCTATTATAAAAATGAATAAAAAGCAGCAGTTGTTTTTATACACAAAATTGTGGATCATTTAATAATAAAAGTAAAATTTATTGTGATACTAGCTGACCTAGTAAACGTCCTTTTACGACATAAATACATCGCGATAAAAATATGGGTTGATTTTAGAGGCTTGAAAATTTGGGGTTGTATGTAGTTTTGTATGCTGTATCATAAAAAAAAATTTAAAAATAAATGAAAACATTAGTGATGGATCACCATTAATATTTAGGGCAATGAAAAATAGACGTTGTGCGATTAGTAGACTTAACCTATATGCATACAGAATTTCACGAAAGTCGGTCGAGCCATTTCGAGGAGTTCAATTACAAACACATATAATGCTCGAATTTAAAAAAAAATTCTTGTCAAAGTGTCAAGTTGTTTCTAAAGTGAACCTCAGGTCGACTGTCGATCATTTATGAAAAAAAATAGAAGACTTACTAAATGCTTGTATTGAAATTATAAATATATATTATGTGTACAAAGTTCTATTTCGATGGAATATAAAGTAGGTTCGTTTTAACTTTCGTGTTTTGTACATCATTGTTTGTTAATTACAAATGAAGCTAATAAAAGCGTGTAAAAAGTTAAATAAATAACATTTTGTGGAATTAATTATTTAAATTTTGCATACAGGTGCGGTAATTACATATGATACTTAAAAAGAGATGTATTTTTAAATAAAACACAAAAGAATATAACTAGTGCATCATACGTTTGCTTCAATTAAAATTATTTTTTTTACAAAACAAATGATACAAGGGTAAAATCAGACGAGGCTTTTTACAATATTTTATATTTTTAAAGCCTTCGTTAAGCCTTCCAAAGTAAAATGTCTGTTTGATCTCGGCACTCGGAAAAATTACAATTTTGACCTTTCCTAACATTTGCATAATTTTCAAACATAATTCCATTTTTAATTAGTACGTTTTATTTTTGAAGATATGCAAATGTAGTGATGACGGGCGTTTTATTTACATATTAATTTTCACTATCTTTTTGTTTCTCACAAATCCTTATTTTTCGCATTCCGAATACTTACGAAAAGAAGACAAAAGTGGATGTATGAAAATATCAGTAAATCCCATTAATGCCTTATTTCGTATAAATCTAACGTTTCAGATTAAATATATTATTTTATATTATTCTATTATTTTAGAATATATACTATGTAGATCCACTTTTCAATCTTCATATATAATTAATTCAGCAGAGATAGACTTGAAAAAGCTTCATTTAGCGGCAACATGGTCCTAATCAAATACACAAGAACAAAATAAAGGTAAAATCAACACAGGAATGAGGTTAAATCTGAATTTCACGAGCCCCATAATTTGATTATATCGTATTCCATATGATTATTAAAGCTCTTATGTAAAGAAATGTTTACATTTTAAGCCCTTTACGTTTGATTGTGGGGAGATAATGTAGATTTTTACGTGAATTGAATTTGAAACGTAGGCATATGTTCAGAAAATAATTTTGATTCATTGTAATAGGTATTGAATATTTTATACAAAATAATATATGTAATGTTACAAGTGAATTTTAACCTACATGTAACATTTGTTTTGAAATATAATGTACTAGCGTCGTCCCACAGATTCACTCGTATCATAATAGCGTTATCAATGCGGTATTCTGACGTGTGAGCTCTATATTTATAAAGTTTCATTTAAATACATTCTGTAGTTTTCGCGTGAAATCATATCAAGCATTTATATGGTCCATACAAACTTTCATGTTTATAATATTGGTAAGGATATAAGTATTTAATTCAAGTGATAATATATTGTTAGAGTTAATCTTAAGCCGCTTTTCTTAATAGACATGTTATTCAAGTATAAGTGTATCTTTTTAAAGTGTAATTCACCTTTAGGCTTTTGAGTTTGTATGGATTATTGGTATTTCCGATAAAAATATTTGATTTATGGAATCCATTTATAATATGAATTGATTAATTATACTAAAAATAATTATCAGTTAATTTATCGCAAATTATACAAATAACAAACCGACATTATGACCGCAACGCGTTCATTTGATTTATTATCTTTCATTATCTGTTTTATTCAGCTGTTTTAATTTTTAATCCCAGCGCAAAATGAGGGATGTCGTAAATGTGACGTGCTTATCGGTGTATTTGAAATCTGAATGGTTCCACCCCGATTATGTCAACCTAACTTATATGTACCTATACAATGGAACCTATTGACGCAGTTTTCACTTATTTCCAGATTAGTTTATTTGGAAAATTAGGACAAATGCCTAAATGGCATTTTTATTACATTTAAAAACTCTGTTTTGTTTTAAAAGAAAAAGTTTTATAATTTTTTTTGACAATTTCACCCAATGCTTTTACAAAGAGTACCAAGTCAATGTTTTGGCGAAATAGACTGCACAAACAGTTTCTAGCGAGCCTCTTTCTAGGGCTGCCACTTTTGCGCATATTTAGATATTTTTAATACTTACAAAATGGTTTAGTATTTTTTTAATTCTATCTATAGTTTTATATCTTCTTCTTAATCTGTACGAGATTCTTGTAGTATCGCAAAGATTACAAAGACTTCCTTATGCTAACAATGTTTTTAACATGTTCTTGTTGGAATGTTGGGATAAGTGTTTAACCACAGAAAGCGTTAAATAATTGAAAAATTTAATTGGTAAATGTATAAGTAGTATATTCTTAAGCATGACTTAACTTTGAGATATTTTGATTCCTTAAGCTTGTTTAGATGTGCAATTATTAAATAATATATATAAATGAAACTCAATTTCACATCCTCTATCTTATAAATTTTTGACAGAAAATTTCAGTATTCGAGGTTTGTAAGGTCTCTTTGGGGCAGTTGTAGATAGACAGCAGCCCTATGTGTTGTCGCATACATATTTCAAGGTATTGCTTCCTTGCGGTTGCACTGTCAGCCCGTGTACCAGTAAATAAGTAAAAATTCGCCGACCACAGAGCTATGAAACATTTAGAGCTCGCACCACGCCCGCCGGCTGTTTTACATTTTCCGAATACTATGGAGAAAGAAATTTATAGATACGACTTTCTTTGTATTATGTCTATTACTTTTTTATTACAATAATCTATAATGTTTAAGTAAATGTTTGTCATTAACAATATGTACTTGCAGGCCGTAATTGTGACATAAGAAAACAAATATAAGTATAATACCTAATACAATTTTAATGGCGGAATAAACAAGCCAAGTCTTTTAAGAATTTAATTCATGAATAAATAATAGTTACACTTGTATTGATTCGTGTTAATGTCGATGATAAAAGTGAATGTCATGTCCATACTCCGGCTCCACGCGCAATTTACGCGGGCGTCCAACAAATATTTGATATCGGCGTAGCTCGACATTCCGCCATTTCACCGACCCACACCAAATGCACCTTCCAATTTATATTTCATATACCTCTTCAATTTCTCTCTAGTGCACGTAATAATTTTACCTAACTTTTGAATGTGTTAAAACTGGTATATATATTTTTTCTTAAATAAAATGAAATCTCGTGTTCTCTAATAGGCTACAGATCTGCCATAACTTAGATCAGTTATACTACTCATTATTCCTAGATAAACATGCTCGACTAAAATAATTTTTTTTATTTGTAACCGTGATTTGAACTAGAGATTTCTAATCTGAAATGCTGTACAGATAGCTAAGATGCGATACAAATTTTTCTGTATATGTATAAAATAAATTTGTAGACTTTCTGATTGATACAACGAATTCTAACAATGACATAAGAACACGTCACTTAAATATAATCAAACCGTTTTGGACATTTCCTCTTCAGAGACATTACTTTTTTAAATTATTTGACTTATTTTATATAGAAAAAGGTTAAACTTAAAAGCAAATTGCGTACAACATAGCATGTCGTATTTATTTAGGTTAATACTTCTGCTATTGCAATTTTGTCTCACCTTCGTGGTAGCATTTAATTCTGAAAAGCCATTTGAAATAACTCATGTTTTTAATTTTAAACCCTAGTTTCAAGCAATTAAAATTCCAAACTCGCTATTTACTTAACATATCGTTCCACTAATTACACTCGAGTTACAAAAGGAAATACTATTCGTAGGCACGCAACACTGCAGGTAACTTCCACTCATGATTTGGCACCGGATTTTAAAAACCGCCCACTCTAGAATTGCAGATATCTATGGCGGAAATTGCTTATGTAATAATGAATCGGTAGTAAGTTTGTTCGTAATTAATGCGATTTCAACGTTGCATACATGTTGCATGCGTCACAAAACAATTTAAATAGCTTAATATATTTTTGTTACGTTATATAATGTTTATGGGAAAAGACTTTTTTGGCAATCGTCCATTTGAATTTTACGTGTTCGAAGTTCGTGTTCTACAATGTATAATTTACGAGATGGGGCGGTAAAGTGCAATTTTGATCAGTATATCATACATGCACATAAATTTATGTTGTAATGAAACAAGACAGACGAATGAAGCTTACTTGATGAGCGGCGATGCCCTAGAAAATCATTAATAATTTCGGAATTTGGGAAATTTACAGACTGTTACGCGGACTTCTGCACTAATTTCGCTCTTCATCTATAATCGGTGATTTCTGATACAAATGAAATTTCAATAATGTTTACTCGTTTAATTTTCCAAAATAGGTTCGAAAAAAATTGTTAAGAAAAATATATTAAATTATATATTAGACTCAGCAATGTAATTTATACTACTGCACTAGTGAACCGTCATAATCAATGTTATAAAAATCTAAAACAAGAAAATACATAAAAGTTGCAGTATGTTTGTATGTTTTTCAATTATTTTATGTCAACTATAAATAATCTTCAGGAATAAAACCTCTTTCTTGACGTAATAACGTTTTAGAATAAAACTACGGTATCTCAGGTAAAGCTTTCTCCAGCTAACACAATAGTCCACAGACTAAGACATAACCTTTTATAATATAAATAGAATATCTTAAATAACAATAAAAGGTTCCCACGGGATGAATCTGCAAAGATCTCGCTTAGAATCTGAAGAGAAAATTATTAAGAGAAATCCTGAGCTAGTCTGAAGGAAATTTGCGTAATCCAATATTGCATGAGATTTCTGCTCACGAGAGCATGCATTTTAGAATGCGATGAAAGTAAGACGATGTTTATCGAGTAAATCCTATTAGTCAGTCTATTTACTTACTTGTCCATGACTGTCATTTACAGGAATAATCCAGTCTGACCCCATATTACGAGTAGATTACTCGGCTGAACATTAATAATTATTATTGAGTGATGCTCCGTAGCCTTATTTAGGTATCTAATGTTTTTATTTTTTATAGACTGAATCCGAGAGTAACAATTATTGTGCTCCACAACCTCTCGATCTATAAACCGTATTTTTTCATATCTATGATCAAATAAAAATTTTCCACCTGTTAAATATTATAAAATAGTTATATATTGTTTGATTTGTTTTATAATTAAGTTTACCTCATTTTGGAAATATAAATACAATACAATTTAATTCTGAATTGAGATAATGAACGAAAATGAGATTTTGAATTTTTTTTTTTGAATTTGTTACAGTTTGTTCAAAGTAAGGCTCAAAATGTAATTATGATTTATTTATTAGCGAATTAAAGAAGTATTGATGTTTTTAAAAGCTTTGTATATAAATAAATGCATAAGTTCAGAAATTCTTCACGTTTTTTCGAAACTGCTCAACTGGTTAATACAATTCTGTGCCCACGATCTTGCTTACAGGGTTTTTAATTTGTTCTTGTGAGAGTATTTTAATCCTCTAGCGTCGACCGAGTTAAGTTTAAGTTTCTCTTACTAAGTGAATCTGAGAGATTAAATTTTAATTACGACGTAGTCTAAGGTCAAAAAATACGGCTTACCCTCTACATAACGTTGTATGGCATAGGTTAAGTTGCCTCCAATCTTTACGAAGTAAAGTTTTTGTCTTTGTAAACCCATGTTGGTTAGGATTTCAAATCATTGCATTTAAACATAAATAAATCTAAATATTTCTAATATTTGTTTGCGCATGCGTATAATGCGACATTTCATTTCATTAGATGTGATTCACACTTTATAAAAATGTCTGTTGGGAGAGTTTAAACTTTTATAAGTTATACAATTCTTAGGAGAAAGCAGAACGGTAAAGACCAGTGAGACGCCAATAAATACAAACGAAACGATACTTTTCCCCTATTTATCGTGGTAATCTTCTTGTTCGTTTGATACGTTAACATTTATACCAAAACTTCATTAAATTAATTTGAAGCCATTACATAGATATGGACACAAAGAATCATATAAAGTTTCCTTTTTTCATAATACACTGTACGATGAAAATGGTTCATAAGTTCAAATACATAATTTTAAAGTCTCTAGATAAGCATGTAATACGCAAAAATGAACCTTTTAAAATCATGACATAATCCGTAATACCATATTCCATATTCAAAGAACAAACGTGCCAACGGTGCCAAGTTAAACATTCAGTTTCAAACGTAGTCAAGTTAAATTCACGACTAGCCGGGTGGAAATATCCAGCCATAATTCGGCCTCTTAATAACCGGATCCGACCGGTTTCAGCCGCTACGGCTTAGGGTTATCAACAATAAGTAATTAAGAAAGGCAAAAAAACAAGTGCTGGTGAATTAAATTTTTGAATTGTTTTGTAGAACGAGGTTTTTTTCGTTCATAATTTCATATCTCTTAGAAAAGGGAATAAGAGGCGCTAATGGATGTAGAGAATAATTGATTTTTATTAAAATATTGAACATTTACTAATTTTTAGTTACTAATGAGTAAAATATTTAGATCTTTGTTAGGAGAGATCTTTATGTTTATAAGTTTAATTTGAAGCAAACTATTTTGTTAATCAATAATATTTAAAACAATCTGATACGAAAAGTATATATAATAATCAGTTAGGTGCTTTAAAAAGCTTCAGTATTTCTCTGTTATCTTAATTTTTTTTAGATTATATTAAATTCTTCATACGGAAGTTAATAGTACTTAAAATAATATTAGTGGGATTCGACAGTTTTCTTTTCGGAAGTGTCGATAATAATGAAGTTGGCAACCCTAACGGGGAATGCTCTACGCCAGTGCAAAATGATTCACTAGCGGATAGCTTGCCTTTGCCAAATCTACTTTGTACTAAAAGCACTTAGTAGGGCTTTTTCTTTTTTAACAGGCGAGTGGTCTAATGCACCAGATTTAATCTCAACATTGGTCACTTTCAGTTGTCAATTATATAAGGTAGTAGCTGCCGCCAGCGACTTCGGTCGCGTTCATTCGATTTTTACACCTTGCATTACATCATTGGACTTTTAGTAAGGATCCCTTATTTTTTTTAAAATATAATATAACCTATATTTACCGGAGATAGTGTAGCTTCCCAACAGTAAAAGAATATTTCAAATCTCTCTATTGTTTTCGGAGCCTATTCAATGCAAACAAACAAAATAAACAATCAAATTTTTCCTCTTTATTATTGTGTAAATTTATAAACCCTTGTATTAATAAGCAATTTATGTTTTTAATATAGATTAGCACGAGAGTCAGTAGATGTACAAGACTAGAGCTAACAAAATATTCTAGGATTTATATCGACCTATTCAGAAAGAAAATATTAGAAATGTATGTAATATAAATAACTTTATCTACCTCAGCATTGATATTTTTTTTTCTTTTCAAATCATCTTTAACTGTACCAAAATATGATCGTGAAACTAATGGGGAAATCCGCTGGAAATACTAATAAAAGACCTCTGTTCGAAAATCAGTAACAAACGTGTGTTATTAAACAAAATAGCTATATAAGTAGTTGTTATTTTTTATATATTATATAGTTAACATCTCAGTTCAGATTTATTGTTACATACTACTCTTTTCAGTACGAGTTAACGCAACTATGAATAAAATGTCCTTAATTGTATAGTTTTATGTAACAAATTTCCAGAATTTTAGTCTGGAAACTAAACTCTGAAATGTCAATATGAGAAGAATAGCACGGGCATAAATTGAAGACAATTTTCTTAACTAACGTCCATTAACGAAAAGTTTGAGAAACATTTAGACTGAAAAATTACCTCGTTAACTTCAGGCACGATATTAAAAGTTCTTTACGTTTGATATGCATGCAGAGACGGATTCATTTTATAATCTGTTGCCATAATATTGAAAACCATGTCTTAGGGGATTTGTATTCACATTTTAGGATACGTTGATTTAAGATACGATGTCCTATAAAGTTATTTCCTTATTTGTTTTCTCATTAACTTATACAATTATGCAAAATTATACATGTAACAATGCAATTGATAGTACGTCTCAAACATTTCCAATTTTTTATTGGATATTCTGAAATTCTGTAATTAATATAAGTCTTGAGAAAATTTTTCTAATTTAATTTTAATGTTTAAGTTTTCTCAATATGCATAAATTATCTCGTGAATTGCAGTTGATTAATATTGGTTAGGTAATTTAGTGAAAAGAGTAGCTTACCCCTCGCTTTTACTTATCATAATATCAAAGTTTTTTTTGAATTAACGGAAGAAACAAGCCCAGCCCTGCCAAGATAAGATGGTGCATTGAATAGGTTCAGAAACTTTGATTCTTTGGTCTTCAAGTCTGCTTAGCTCAATAGAATGAATATCTTCATTGCGAATGGCATGAAATAAATAAAGTTTTGGCCAAGAACATTTAATAATATATGTTGTATGGAACATGTAAAAATATTATTTCAGTCTCAGTAGGACATATTTACAAATGTAATTTCCATGCCCGTTAGAGCGATAAATTTACGTCATAAAAACAATAATTATACTAACAGTTGGTACTAAACAGGAAACTTTAGTTGCTAAACTACTAGACACTGGTGGTTGAAACTCGCTGGTATTAAATGACAGACTATGACACCGTAATAATTTGATAAAATTCGTGTTCGGAAACTATCTCTAATCTGTCAGTAAAATTTTCAAATATTTGGCTTAATTATACTCGTATAGGCATATAGGCATACATATTTGAGAGTACCATTAACCAGAAATTATCTTTTTTCTTAAGATTTATGCTTGAGCTTCATTATAACAACCACAATAGTAGCATCTATACTAGTGATTAGTTTAATTTAATTATCTTTTGAAGCTTTATTTTAACAATATCTAAGTCATTTTTCTAAAAATTTGATGTTTTAAATTTTAAATGTTACTTTTATAAGCCAGGGCCAGGTCTAAGGAATATTTTGTTAACTATTAGTTTGGTAGACATGTTAGAGTTATGTTGTCAACTTACAATAAAAGAATACTTGTACTTGGAAAATCATTACGGTGTGAAAGAGGTACTAACGGTTTGAATTAATAGCGCACAATTGAATTGGTATACTGGTAGCAATCAATTTGTGGTAAGGCTCTACAAAGCGGCTACCGTTTTGTACATGATTAGTTTTGTGTTTTGTTACACCGCGCCGAGCCACGCCCATTGATGGCTTCATTAAAGGGTTGGTAATATTGATTTGGCTTTCTCATGTACGTTTACTTTAAAATTATTTAATCAATATCGTTAAGAGCTTTGTAAAATATTGTGATCTACATTCAAAAATGTTTTCCTCTTTATTCTACTTTTTATAGGCTATTAAATTCTTTACTAAAGCAAAATCCATTTTATATTATTGTAACGTAAATTTTATTTCAATTCAAAGAACTAATTACGTTCTGAAATAATTGCAAGAGGTTTTAATGAAAGAGCTTTTATCGAATATTGTCGATGGAATAAAATGTGATTATAATAGCTACCGTTTTAATATAAGAGATTGAATCGTTAATACAAATTAAAACTTACAATGATATTTGGTATAATTTTAACAAAGTATGTAATTGGTCTATATAAATGCATATAGTAAACATTGAAAATAAATAAAATTGAATTAAATTCAATACATTTGATGGTATATTACTAATAAGAAAAAAAAACACAATTTTTAAAATAGCTGTCTACGTATGTCTGCTTGTTTCGGCTAAACTTAGTAGTGGTGGGATCATTTTGATAATAATTTCACTGGCCAATTTTAAAAAAAATTAATTGCGCTACATTTATAAATCATTAGCGTCATCAACATCAAGGATTGATAAAATTAACTAAACGAGGGGCATTTCTATTATCATCGCCATTGACTCTAGAAATAGAGTACGTACGATTTTACAAATTTAAGGTGGATGGCGGCGCGTGATATATCTACGAACAATTTCATGCGTACTAGATACTGCAGCAACCTTAAAATGTTATTCCATCACAACACACAGAGGTCCCATGGTGTAATGGTTAGCACTTTGGACTCTGAATCCAACGATCCGAGTTCAAATCTCGGTGGGACCTAATTCTGATTTTCATTTTCTATTTTAATGAGTTCAAAAACGTCTTCATCCTTCATGGTTGTATTATTCGTAGGAAAAAAATTAATCGGAAATGAAGATGTAATCCGTAGCTAAACTTAAAAAAATCATCTTTTCGTAGTTTTAAGAAAATACGACTAGAATAGTGTAATGTAAACAAGAGTCCATATACGAGTATATTCTCAAAAATATGATTTACATGACATATTTTCTTGTAATTTGCCTTTTTGGAGAATGTGTTGGTTTTTAATAACTTATTTTCATAATTATTATATTATTATAACGTTGATCAAAATATTTAATTTACACATGGTAAAAGTATGATTGCAGTTTGTATGCAGAATAATCGCGAACATTTCGGGAAATCGTTTAAAGTTCACAATAACGTAACACACTCAGACATTTTATTGAGCCTTTAATTCTTTTCTGATATAATAGAGAATATTTGAATTAAAGCCTTATTGCCTGGAATTATGAAAGCTCTTAAGTCGGATTCAATTGTTGAAAATAAGTGAAAATTGTATGCACTCTGAATTCAAGAGCTGGTTAAAGAGAGAACACATTACGAGCGAAAACTGCCGAGCGGAACAAAGA
Organism: Hebomoia glaucippe; assembly: GCA_025727935.1. Classification (NCBI taxonomy): domain Eukaryota; kingdom Metazoa; phylum Arthropoda; class Insecta; order Lepidoptera; family Pieridae; genus Hebomoia; species Hebomoia glaucippe. The sequence continues at coordinate 7,151,782 of JAOSYY010000001.1, read as the reverse complement.
TATCAAAAGCCTATTTAGTTTATTAACTTTGTTTTGCAGTCCTGATTATAATTAGTAAAGGGAAAACTAAGCTAAATTCAAATCTTGAAAATATATTATTTTTTTAAATCCAGCATTATGTCCAGGCTTTCCTTCTTGCTCGTCTTGATTGATAATTTTGAAAGTTAGTACATTTATAGAAAATTCTTAACCCATCTATGTAACAAGTATAATCGCCGGGGTCCGGTAGTTAATTATTGTAGTTACATTTGAATTTAAAATTTTGCTTGCTTTTATTATACGGACAGCTAACTATTACAATTAATTCTTTGTATTTAGCTCTCCCAATAGTCACTTAATTTAGATATATTTTAATAGATTAGCGTGATTGACTCTCATAGCCTTCTATCACGCCAGGTAGCAGACAAACATAGTCCATTTATCAATAAATAAAAACGTGGTTATGTGGTGGGAGTAACTCCCAATAATTTATAAGTTCCGTTCGGGTCACGTACCGTCGTTCATAGATGGAAAAGTCGTGATGTGCTATGCGTGTTTCGATAACAGTATATGAATTTCCAAATACTCAAAATAAAAATAAATAAGGCCGGCAACAGAACGTCACTAAAAATGCTAAATGATGTAATATGTCTAAGGCCTTAAGGTTGGCAATGTCTCTTACAGAGGTCCATGGGCGACAGGAATCGCTTAGTATAGGTGAACTGTATGCTCGTTTGCCTTCCTACTGCATGGAAAAAACGCTATCACCATAGCCGCAAGCTTATAACAGCGATTCAGTTAGCTCTAAAGAAAGAATAGGTAAAGATCACTTAGCATTTTTATTGGACATTTTCTCTCTGGATTTGAATAAGTCTGTTCTATAGAAATTACACAAGTCGCTGTCACTAAACCGCTGGAAATTTTATTTATTACTGGAATATTTCATTTTAAATTTTAAACAGGTATATTATGTGTATTGTTGTATTAAATAATATCCCATAGCAAGTATATACGAACATTTGTGATCTTTTTACATGATGTTAGTTAATCTGTATCAAAACTGGTTATAAACGTTTAATAGAAGAAAAACGTTAAGTAATTGTTTTAAATTTTACATTTTTAAATAATACACAATGATTTTTTTTAATACAATGTAACTTATATATAAAACTAAAAAATTATAATCTATGTTTCAGTTCTTGGCTCCGTCATAAAATCTTTTAAAATGCCTGTTTATCATATTTCATACACACTGATTTATCGAGAAGGTTAAAACTGGTTCACAAAGAATTGTTTTATACTTCGCGTTTGTTACAAGTGTGTTAATAAAAACGAGCTACATCCGAACTGTTTTATCGGGACATATCCAAAGACTTAAATAATGATGAAAAATAATTACATTTATAAAATTATTATTTTAGATACATATATTCTAAATATATTTGTATTTCTACTAAGAATCGAATATTATAATTTATGTTTGTCATTAGACTAGTAATAAGTATAACCTCTTTTTGTGTAAGCCGGGTAAAAACAGATTGACTTATTGACAGCTAGACTTATTCATTTCGTTCTTTAATCGTCGCGAAGTGAGATTGAAATTGACTTTTTTGAGAGGTCTTAGGATTGCTTAATTTATGTACCCTCGAGCAATATTGCAAGGAGTTTTATCGTTGAAGGTTTTTGGGAGGCCGCTTGGTTGTTTATTGGAGTGTGTATCTGAATTTTGACCTTTTAAATTTAATTTGGCCGCTGTTAATTCCTGAAAGCTGTTGTCGACAAAAAATTCGTTTTTCGAATGTTGACTGGATTAGGATTTTGTAATTTAAACGTTAATTAAGACTAGTGATCGTACTTTTAAAATCCGGCACTTTTTTCAGTCTCCTGTGTAGAAGTAATAGTTTAAAAATGAGTATATTATTGTCCAGATAAACGAGTTTTAATTTGTTTTTAATTCTTTAGAATGTATTGGTAAAATAGTTAGATATAAATAAAAATGTATTATCTGGCTGAGTGCTTATCGCCGTTCGCCTAACGAAAGAAAATGAAGAATAGAAAAAGTACTGAAATAAAAAGTAACAAATCAGTGTTGTCTAAATAACTGACATCTGAGCGTGGGAATTACAAATAATTCAATTGTCCCTTCAGAATAAGACACTCTGAGTCAAGTTGAGAGCACTCTGTATAATTGCGAAATCATAAAAACCTTTGAGTCCGTTCAATCAGCTGAACGGGTGAATTAAAAAGATTTTTTCTTATTTTATTAGGTACAGATATTTGACTTATTCTTAGGTGATATAGGTTCGATTAGTAAATAGAAAGATATGTTTTAATATTAGAAATCGATAGTGAAATTTGTTCACTTTTTACATAACATTCTTTTGATTTTGTAGTGTATTAGTATCATCACCACTGACACTGAAGATAATATCTGTATAAAATTATCATAGCGGAAACCGCAAGAAATCCACAGTTATGTGATAATTTCAGTCTGAATGTTGGACCAGTAAATTTACCAAATACCTATGTTTTGTCATTTACAAGGTACCTTGAAAGACATACAATCTTTGTCTTAACAGGTATACTGGAAGAAATGTATTTAAATGCCTCTAAACATGCCTTAAAAAGAGTTTTTAAGAAAATAGCTAAACAAAATTTTGTATGAAAGGCTGTTTATACACATTTTTAAAATAAATAAAGAGCTCGATGAAAGCGTATATTTTCTTAACATAACAAGATACATCTTGGATTCAATAACAGGTTAGTTGAAAACATGAAAAAGTATTTTATAAGTCAATGTAAGAAGTCAAGGAAACAGTTTTTCATGTTTTTCCGCTCAAGAACGCCGACTGCGTCTGTGAAAGAAATAGCTTATTTATGAACCCGCTTGCACCATTCAGAACTCGAATTGGCTACTAATAAGAAAAAGAACCTAATTTATGTCTTTTGAAAGTCTTACTGAATTGTAGAGTTGAAGAATTTTCGCTTTTCACTAGTTTGGAAGTGTAATATTGGAAATTGGTTTGATGGAGATGGAAACTGCAAAGCATTCATTTGATAGAAATAATGAATGTAAAGTCTTTCATTTTTATTACTGGTACATCTTAGAAACACCAATACAAGTTTTTCAGCAAATCTAGTGATGGATATTGGTCACATTTATGCTTAGATTTTGTATACATATTTATAAAATTATACTTTCATGTAACCTATATATTTATAATAGAAACTTATCTATAATAGTATATAAAATTCTCGTATTATATTTACATACATTATACAAATGCCTTTGTTGTCAAATCCTTTCATAATGAAATATAATATTGTACTACATTGTTACTCACAAAACAGTTTACACCTTCAAATACAAATCTTTAGGTATATTTAGCACAGATTCACAAATAACAATTTGAAAAACTCGTTTAAATATTTTGGAATATATTAATTACACCTAAATCTTCTTACATACATAATAGTCATATGTTACAAATAAATTCACTTAGTAATTGATTTTAAACCAATCAATAATGTTGACATAATGATTGGTTAAATCTACACAATGTGCCGAATTCTGCACTAAATTTATACATGCAATTAAATTTTATGACAACCTAGCATGTCGTTAATTAGACGAACAAATACTAATATACTCAAACACGATATTACCGATGTCGTCCTATAATTAATGATTACTGAATACATAGCCCTATAATTATAATCTTAATTATTTCTTAATCATAATTGTTCGTGGATTATTCGATTGACGAGATAAATGATTAAATAGATTTTCAATTGTTTCAGGTTGAAGTAACATATTATTATCTGAAATGTCTTTATAAATGAATAACTAGATACTTACTTTGCTACAAATACATCAGAAGGTCATTTGATGGGTTTCAATAATTCCAATAATTAATTTAGGTCCTTTTACTAATATTATTTATAAATACATTTTGACCAAATGTTTGAATCGTATGTTCTTTATTATAAACATCAAAAAAGGATAAATGAAGTATATTTAATTTTAATTTAGAAAATGTACAGCTATAACGAGGTGAAGAATTGGAATAAAAATGTAATATTTAATAAAATTTTACGATGGTGACTGACAAAAAAACGTCAGTATCACCCATTTGGGTGATTTGCGATGTTAAACAGCGCTGTTGCACTTCATAGACCCTATTGCGTTAGTTATAAAGATGAATTCAGCGAAGCCGCAAATTATTTTTTGTCAAATAATGAGTTCTCACAGTGAAATATTTCTTGTGGGAAAGGAATGAATTTCGGTGGGAATTCCACACACCGGTAATGACACGTGCCGCAGTGTTGATGCTGTCATGTGTAACGTGGGAGTGGATTAAACGCGGTTATGGTGAAAATGTTAGGTATTTGTTTGAATTTCAAGATGTAGAGTACACTGCTGAGAATTTAATCTGTAGTTATAAAAATGAGTATATTAAGAATCTTTCATCTTCTGTACCGCTTGATTGGCATTAAAAATTGGCGTTGTAAAACTTATTTTTATTACTTTTCTATAAATAATATTTATATTATTACTTTATAGTGATCGACTACAAATTAAAACACAACCGTTTCTAATTTTATGTGTTTAAGAATAATAGTTATATATTTTTTTATAAACATTTGTCTTTAGACCACTTCTTCCATATAAATGTTATATTTTCCAAATCTCAAACTATATTTTTTTATAAAGAATTTTCATTTCCTGTATTAAGATATATTATGTATACCAGATAATGTCAGATTAAAAAAATACAATTTATAGTAGAATATCAGTTGATTCAGGTGTCTGATTTTTTGTTAACTTTTTGCTAAGGGAACTCTTATCTGAGGCCGCTCAAGGACGGCCTTATCCCATGGGATTTAGAACCTGGTACGACATTTCGTGAGAATTTAAACCTGACCTATCATGAATATCCGTTTAGTATTTGAAAAATGGGATATATTTTGGCTGTTATAATTTTGCATCTTCTTAAGTAGTCGTATACTATATGTTGCTTTAAAACTCGTTAGCTATAGAAAACGCATAAAACATTGGTAGGGAGGTGTATAATAAAAAGAAATAGTTCCTTAATTTTTGTTCATTTACGCTCTTAACATTGTTTATCCAAAACATTATTTTAGTAAATATAAATTAGTTAGTTAGGCAGTTATTTTTTTTTATATTGTAAATACTTTTGTTTACTTTAATCTTAATGTATATATATAGTTATATGGGACGCTTAATTAATTTAAACAAAAAAATAAAAATATTAAAATGATTTAAAAAAATAATATTTTACGTGTGCATGTGCGATGCACAGTTATGGACGCGGTCCTATCACGGCCGGAGATTAAGACCGACAACTTCTCCAAAAACGAGACGACTTAAAATGATTGTTTTCCTTACAATACGGCCTCCCGTACTATTGCGGCGATCACACTTATATAATATGTATGTTGACGTAAATGGGTTGTAAAGCTAATATCGAATTGTTTGCAGGGTATTTTGTAGTAGACTAATTGTATTTAAGAATTTATCGGTGACTATCGAACTTTATGAATTATAAACTCATGTATTTTTATGTTTTTAAATCTATAGAAAAATTATTATAGCACATCATTGTAAAAGTGTATATTCATTAAAGAAAAGTGATATGTTAGTAAATTTATTCAGCGTTGATAATGTAAGCAGAATTCTAGTGCACTGTTCCTGTATAACTCGAGATAATAAATGAATTATAATGTTTTACTTGGGGAGTTGTTTGAAAGTTTTCCATCAACGGAAGGTGCTGGCGTTTGAGTATTAATAAATGAGTGGGCTAATGAAGTTACGTTGTTTTACGTTCTATGTTAATATATTATTCAGTGTGAAACAATAAGTAGGAAAGTTGGCATACAAGTTATTTTTTAATTATATACGAGAATAATGTTTGCCAGTAATGGCGAAAGGTTTTACTACATGTAATGAGAAAGGTTAATTAAACAATTATAATAACACAACGAACAAATTAATAGATCTTCATACTTTGAACAATTCATTTAGAAGCGACGATGACACAAACAAACAAAAAAAATGTTTTCATTCCTTTTTGTTGAGCGATTTAAACCAAAGATATTGGAATTAAACAACTCGTTTTATTATAGATTGTTATCTTATGTTTAAGATTTTTTGTTAGTATATTTATTTGAAAGAGTAGCAAAGCAATGTCTCTGGTAAGTAAGAAACGTTAGTCCGCATTTTATAAAAGAAAGTAGCTTTAAGAAAAATTACTAAACGTTTTTCGACCTTAATATCCCTCTATTAATCTAAATCTCAGATCTCTAGACGTCGGCCGTCTGCGGCGTGGGGTAAGTTTCTCAGTGATCGTAAACATTTATGTTTAGTCTTTGATACACCAAAGTATAGGACCGGCAGTTATCGTTTAGATAATGTAAAATGAAAAGTCTTATGTACTTAGCACTAATAATATGAACATTTCTTTATAGAAAAAATAGCGACAATAGGTCTCGGACTTGCAACTTACATCCTGCAACTCGCCCTGAGCAGTTTTTAGTTTAAGTTTATTTTATGTACACAAATTGTATTAAAACAGTAGTGTCTCAATGTTTTGACTAATTAAATAACATAGAACAATTATTCAATAATATTCTATGGTTAGTGTGTAGGATATAAATATGTATGTAGAATTGTGTATGCTTATCAATTTAAATTAAGAATTCATTAAGTTTTTTTCTGATCACATGAAAAACAATATCCTGTTAAGAAATTCTGTATTAAAAAATGTTCTCACGTTATCCGAAATTTCATCCTGAGATTCCGTTACGGTTCGCACGGAAGGGTCCCGTGTGAAAAGACAGGGTGAGAACATGCGCACGCGCCGACAGGAATTCTAATTTTGAAATTTAAATTGATACTTTTATTAAATATTTGTAAGTATATCTGTATATGTTTTGAATAAGTTTACAAATCTGGGCTTATTATTTTAGCGCAGAGTTTTTCAAACTACAATTTTATTAAGAAGTTTTTTTAAATCAATTGTCACTAGTAATATAAGATCAGGCAATTCGAAAGGTAAAACATTGTTTTAATCTAATTGAAATCTAAAAATTTTTAAAATGTTTTAACGATTTTTTAGATTAAAATCACATTGTTTTAAAAGTTAATTTTTATTACAAACGTCAAATCCGTTTTTTTACATAACCAGAAGTTGTAACTTCTATAAAATAACATTTATCTTTTTGGAAAAAAAAAGAAAGGCTATTAAAAAGTGTTTGTAACGAAAATTTAAAAATTGATTCAAATTGTTAATTGACCTTAATTTCATTACCTTATATACGTGATGAATCTGCTTACAAGTCAATCGCCAGTTGTTCCCACGGTTAAATCCTTTTAGTTATGTTAATTGTATAAATTCACGGGGGTGTAGCGACGGTTAAAATTCTCACGGGTTGCTCGTAGTTCTCACGGGCTGTGCGGTTGACGCGGTTCACACGTAAGGAATTCTCGTGTGATTCCCGAGGGTGAGAATATAGGCACGCGTTGATTTAAGTAGGGCAATTTTCGTTGATACATTATATTTGAATACATTTATTGTGGTATTATAGGATTATGTATAAATCATTGTCAAATTATCCAATGAATTTTGTTTAAATAATATTTTTGCTTTTTATGATACCTTTCTTATTAAGTTTTAATTAAATGTTTCTTATCTTATCAGTAGTTCAAAAGAATATTTAAAATTGATTTTCTCAGGTTCTACCATTAAAGTCTAAATAAATATAATTTATAAAACGTCGTATTCAAAATTGAAAGGTAACAAATTGTTAATGTATCTTTTAAGAACCACAAAATTTTTTAAAATTTTTTGTCTCTTGCTATCTTTTCCTTTGAAAATAGTAATTTAAATTATTATTTTATGTTATAATCGATATTGAAATGACCGGTATTATGTGGTATGTTTTTCAGTTAACTTTAGACATTCAGTTATAAAATTATACGGGATACAACAATAATAATTGTTGTTGGCGCCAATAATGTATATATTTATTATATTTTTTTTAATTTAAACGTCCTGTCCGTTGTGGCTCACATGGTCACGGCTGAGTCCCGTGTGATTTTCTGAAGGGTGAGAATTTGGGCACGTGACGGTTCAAGTACTATAATACCCTTTGAAATAGATCACTTATTTGACTTACTACTTATCATAAATGTTTTGTCACATATTCTAGTTTGTGCTCGTTTTTTTTTTTGAATGAACGCGGTAAGTATACAATGTCTTTTATATAGAAATATTTTTCTGATCTGAATGCCTTATGAATATATCTCTATTTTTTCCACTACGCTGTAACTTGTGAAGAACTTTAAATTTCAATATTATTCCTAATACTTTAGAGAAAGATACTTTGAAAAAAATAAATACAAAAATTGTGAATAAACATTGATAATTTCTCAATACTTAGCGACTAATTTTTGGTATGTGTTTATGGATTGACTTTGGAAGGCAAACTAAAACTAGTGAATTGGTAGGGCGCCATCAGTTTTATTTGGATAACTTATCTTACCTTATCGTTATTTTAACTTGTTGAAAAATCTTTGTAATATTTTGGTTAAATAGCAATCGATACTTATTCCCAACTAACATAAAGGTTACAAATGGAAAACTTTTATTTTTGGCCAAATTAACTACCATTAACTGAGCCTTATTCTCATTAATATTAAAAATTACGTATTGTATATTGGTAGGTTCTATATCAAACTGTCTTAGGATAAAATTTATTCGTCTTATAAGTATTAAGATCAAATTTATTGCTTTAGTCCGTAGGTATTATAAACTTCACAAAACATATCTAAGAAGTTAGAATTCTCGAGAATTTAACCTAAAATGTGTATGATGAATGGAGGTTCTTGTCACTTAAAATATATTAATTTCGTTAATTCGGCTGTTTCAAAGCTTAAAGCGTTTGTGGGAAAGTGTGAAGGGTGAGAAAATGTACACGTGCCCTAGACATAACTACTATTTTTAGAAGTTAAACGTAACACTAAAGTACAATTTCAATTGTTAGTATATCCATTTATTTTTAGTATGGGGTTCTGTAACAATCTCACTGACCATGTTTATTTAGCTATAAGTAGGTTTTTTAGCTAAATAAAAATGATATTTTAAGTAGAGAAAATGATTGCAAATGCTTAAGTTACACTTAAAAAGTTCGTGGTTATCATAAACATTAGAAATTCATTTAAATACTGTAACTACAAGATCCCTCTGTTTGTAATTTAACTAAGTGTAATGTAATTATGTAATTACGAGACTACCCTCACTTTAAATGAGGTCTCTTCGTCCCATTAACAATGTAACGTACTCCATTTTGGGGATCCGCAAGTCTCACGAGATCTGTAGAACTTGTACAGGAAATGGGTTCCGTGGGAGAGAATAACTTAGTGTATGTGGCCATTATACGCGCGGTTTACTTAGAGCGCCTTGAGCGTTCTTTTGTTTTTACAAATTCTATTTAATTCAAGAAATAAAATGTATGTTACTCATTAACACCACTAACCAACTATTATAATAGAATATTGAATGCAATTTGCATATCTACTACAAATCTGGTTTCGGAATCTCGTATAAACCAGGACGAAGTCGAGACTGGGATACTAATCGCTTATTAAAATCCGGTTTTGTAGCCCAACATTTAAGTGCATTTAACATTAGGGCGATAAGTGAGGGCACGCGATATCTTAGCAATTATAGGGTGCGCACACATCATTGTAAGCATCTTGTTAAGTTTCGGGCATGGGATTATAGATAAATGGAGTGAAGAACTATTAATAATCTTTATTATGATAGTGATGAGGCAGTTAATTTAAAATATTATTAAAATGCTTTCTAATAAAAATTACACATTTATGTCTATTGTGAAATGATACTTTAAAGCTCGTTCAATTTTTTTTATCTGATAATTGAAAATATTTTTTTAAATATTTATGTTATATTAAATATCTTCTCACGAAAAATAATCATAACTTCTTTAGTCTTCGAAGTGTAAAAAGCAAAGTAAAATTATTCCATTTAGCGAACAATGCTTCGTTATACATTCCTGAAAGTTCTCTTCAATGTACCAACCCCTTTTCTGCTCAACTGCACAGATGTAATAAAATTTCATCAAGAAAAAAAACTTTTATTTACCTCGGCACTGTATTAGCGCCATTAACAAATCTTTTTTGTATTCAGGAGCAGACCGACTTCCACACACTATATTTGGAAGGCACAATTTGCCTCCTCGAATACATTTCACGCTTCAAAATCTGCAGAGAAGCCTACGTTAACCTACAAACAAATTACTTCTTTAGTACCTAAATATTAGGGTTCAATTTTGTATTAACATCGCTGTGTTTAGTTATAGGGGTACAGTCGAAGGAGAAATTTCATTTGAGACGATTTCGCGATTTTCCCTCTTATCCCTAAGGACACGCCGTTGATTTATCTCAAATATTCCTTTTTCTTTGAAATTTTCGTGTTGCTTAAGATATATAGAGAATTTATTGGAATGTATTATTTTCTTTTTGTTTATATACCTTTGCCGTGTGATAATGTGAACATTGAAAATATTCAAATACGTTTCTTACTCAGGAAAAAAATGTTAAAAATCCAAAATATTTTACCAACTAAAATAAAAAATAATATAGCTGCCTGCTGTTTTCTCTTCTCTAAACCAAACGTGTACTTTGATCCGGTTTTGCAGCATCAGTCACATATTATTACAGAATGTATGTACCAACAATAAGTCCGAATTAAATCAAATATTTTGTTATTAAATCGCTATTTGACACTTTCATTTATAATACAAGGAGTCTTTGTCTTCAGAATTCCATATCGTTGCCAAAATTCGTCAAAATGGGACTTTTTTTGACCAATTTTGGTGTGAAAACCACAAACTTTCAATTTTCTTATACAAGGTAGGATTTGTTTTAATGTATTTTAAATATAAGTACATATAAACATGTCAAAGTTATTTTGCTCTTATTTTCTACTATACCCCAAATAAGTAATATGCAGAACATAAAAAGCTACAACAAAGTTCCTGTTATAATCAACAGTAAGCATCTTATATAGTCTTGAGTAATTGTACACCTATCGGTTACTACTCCCAAAGTACCCCTTAGCAAAGTCGGACTAAAACACATAACTCAAATGGTGTTATTGGCACTACGCTCATGTAAGACTGCATCTCCACCGAGTAATAAACCATAGACCTTATATCCTAAAACATTGAGTTGAAAATCATTTTGTATTTTGTTTTCGTGTAGTTTCAGGCCTTTGTTATTAGTTTGACGGATTGAGCACACGGGTGCAGTTACTAGTCTGAACTAAAACACGTGATTATAAAGTTTAATATAAATCAAATTTATTAGAAAGGGTCGCTATTAAGCAGATGTACCCCTCGCTTATAATAATATGTAGATACCTTGTTTAAGAATTTAAAAGTATGCTATAGCTAGACTCAAATTACAGTATTATGTATAGTTTTATATACAACAACTAGCTGACCCAACAAACGTCGTTTTGCCATATAAATATACAAAATTTGGGTATAAGAACTAAGGCTTGTATGTATTTTTGTATGTTGTATCATAAAAAAATAGAAATTAAAAATTTTGTCTAAAAAATAAAAAAAAAATTAG
>JAOSYY010000001.1:7128411-7140020 GCA_025727935.1 Hebomoia glaucippe | reverse complement strand
AGATACCGGATAAGCACAAAAAATGTCATCAAAATCGGTCAAGCCGTTTCGGAGGAGTATGGCAACGAAAACTGTGATACGAGAATTTTATATATTAGATTAATAGTTTAAAACGATCTACAATATCGAAGCTAATAAATAAGTTTTAATAACAAATAATGACATATAAAGGCTGAAATCAGAATACTTTTTCTGAAAACAAATTATAGAAAAATACTGGTTACTACGTACTTCACTTTATTAACTTTACGATATTACAAGTTATATTGCATTTTATTAAATTATATTACATCACTGGTATCAAAATTTTCAATTACCCTGGTGTCTATTTATGTCCTTTTGTTAAACTACATCTCGTTTATATATCCGGCCATGACTTGGTTACAGACTAAGCAACGCAATAAAACAAGCATCTAAGAAACAATCATGAAATCATTATATTCGTTCAACATGTTTGTGACAAAATGTCTGTTTATTTTAACGCATAGGATTATATGTATTGTACTAATTACAGAAACCCCATTTCTAGTGTTGAAATTGTGTCTGTTATCACGTCTAATCTCTGAAACAATTTCACCGATTTTGACGGGGCAATAACCGTTAGATGTCTGTTATAAGAAATAGTAATTTGCAATAGTTGTATTTCGTCACCATCATTACATATTTATATACAGAATTTAAGAGGGTGAAACTGCTAGTCATTAAAATACCTCCCAAGGTATACTGTTAGACAAACGCTTCCATCTTTACAACAAAATGAAAGTAATTATTTCGATAGACAAGACATGAAATAGAACGTAAAATTTTCCGAGTGACGTAAAAATTTCAATTTTTTCTCTCCGACAAAGCGTTCGCCCGGAGCTGAATCCTTTGATTTATCCCCAAATTGCTACCCCCTTTGTATTGTTCATCCTCCATTAACAATGTTCCTACATTTTAGACATCGTTAGTATCGCTAACCCCGTTTTATTAACTTCAATTAAATGAAATTTACAAGTTTCAGATGCTTCTAATTTAATTTTTTCAACATGCACAATTTTGTTTTACTACCTAAATAAGGTCAATTTTTATTGAAATTTGTATGTAAAAAATATAAATAGAAAAAAGGTAAAGATATATTTTTTTATAATTAATTGGTTTACTATAATTTGACTTTCTTGCACTAGATTAAAAAATTATAAATTTATGAATTATATATTTTCAAGGACGATGACGTATTTTAACCACTCATAAATTCAATACGTTTTATTTAAAAAAAAGTTTCTAACACGCACTTCCTTAATGATTTCTAAAAACAAATCATATTAATTTTCATTTCAATATTTGTATTTGCCTTTTTTTCAAAACATTCTTTTTTTTTAATTATATTACAATCGATAGAGTTCAAATACAACAATCGTAATCTTGATTCATTCAACAATTGAGATATTTAAGATCAAGTAGACGCCTACGTGATTTCTTTGTAGATTGACTGACAAAATTGCTTGATGAAATCAGTTTTGAGACGAATGAAGCCGCTGGTGAGACCTAGTATGTTCATAAAACCAACACACAATTGGCACGTTTCTCTACACGGCAATTTTTTTAAATTATGCACCTATCTATAAAGTTATTGCCAAGGTTACAATACCCCTAGATTACACTTTTGATACGTTTAATACAGTTTTTGAAATCAGTTTACTGAGATTTAGCGACTGAATCCCAGCAAACGACCCCAAACAGGGATGTCTCGGCCAAATCAAAGCTTAGTCCCTGGGGTAATATAAGTTATATTTGCTGAAATAGGAGACGTTTTTTGAATTTCAATTACTTCGGTGTTGATTAGGATATATTTTACTTTCTCGTTTCTTTTTTATTTTTCTTAAATTGTGCATCAAAAAACTTTAAAAGTCAATTTACAGAGTAACAATGTATACCTCTGTAAAAAAATAATAGCCTTGTTTAAGAACTGTTTTGTTTTTCAATTGTAATAAAGTCATTTTTAATATCGTCATGTAATGAACTTCGGTTGACTTTGATGATTCTAAGTTTGCTATAAGGTTCTGTGCGTACAGACAACACAACTTTCTCCTATTTTGTGAGGGTAGGTATTGGAATCTTGCCGTCATGATTTGAGCCTACGTATTCATAAAATTATTATTTATTTTTCTTAGATACATGTACTTCAGTCTTGACAATAAGTTTTAAACTTAAGCTTCTTCTTAAAATATACAAAGGCATTAATTTTCAAACGTTTAATATAAAGTATATTTATTTATGACTATAGTGCAAAAATAACTACATATATTCATTTGATATAACACATATTATTTATCACTATATCTTATGAAATGTATACAGAACTTATATCACTTTATAGAGATCATTTAGACACCAGAATAGACTTGACGCCTGATTTAATCAAAATCCGAATAAGCGGAGCTGTCTAATCGTCTTCTATCTGAAAAGAAACATGAACTGAAATACAGAACAAGAAAAGCAATTATAGTGATCAAACTTATATCTACCTAACAGTATTATTTATAAAATACTATTATATACCTATATTATAAATGTATTTAGAAAAAAATCATTTCTTATTTTGTTTAAACGTATTTTCTCCACATAGAATGAACTTACAAAAGAAATATAACAAATTATTGAAATACGATCTAATTGAGTCAGTGGCATGTGTATTTACTTGATGATATTTAACAAAGAAAGAAACGAGAAAATTCCGAGAAACAAAATTAAAAAAAACAACAGATTTTTCTTGGACAAAGTAAACAACACTACCTATATATAGGGTATATATAACCTTATTACATTTGTTATTGTTACTATTATTTCATAAAAATAAAAATGATTATAGAAACACTCTCCATAATTGAATAATGTTTGTCCATTATTATATCTATGTACTCAGATTTGCCAAAACCATTTAACTAGTTCATTTTTTTATTGCCTAAGACCTCTATCTAAGTTCTTTCTATCTGTCTGTCTGTTAATAACCTTTTTTCAATGAAGAAATTGAGTAACAATGTTAAATACCAAAAATCATTTGGATTTAATTATGGTTAGAAGTACGGTGTGACCAAAATATCTTTTTATACCTACAAAGATTAGTCCAGAGTAGCGTGATCCTTTAACACGCCTTATTCTAAATAACAAATGTAGACAAGCATTTTTAGGAGATGGTATCTGAGAACCCTGTCGACTATTAAACTAAACTTACTTTCAAAACACTTCATCTTGGTGCAGTATTCCACAGCATCGGCTCCACATACACAACGATTGCATTTCACAGCGTATGTTGTGAATGGTTTGCATGCATTTAATTTAGCTGAAAATAGATAGACACTTGGAATGAAACCCTTACAATCATCGTTAATTTATTGAGAATTGAAAGCTATCATATGCAATGACTTTAGATATCTGTCTGCCTGTTGGTTAACCTGAAATTTCAAACGATATAAAATAAGACGTCACCGTCGATAGATGAAATAGTCGTGCAGTACTGTGCGCATTTCAATTTCAGTCAAGGAATTTCCAAATATGCAAATAAAAATAAATAAGGCCGGTAGTCTGCTACCGTGTGATTATTATTAAAGTTCTGACTTTAATAATAATCACACGTTAGCAGAGCTTTTACACGTAGGTAGACGGTAGCAGAGATTTTTAATTAATTTACATCATAAATCTACGTCATACGTTTACGTCATAAATCTGTTCCTAATCTGGCTTTCAAAATCAAGCTATATATTTTTGAATGCATCGTTAAATATTTTACGATGTTCTTTTCTGGAGGCGTATCATTAATTAATGAATCTATACAAACTGCTTTGTCAATTGATGTCATACAAAAAGATACATACATCGTCTCCAAAATAGCAACATATCTTCGTCTAAATATGTTTGAATGAAAGCG
Organism: Hebomoia glaucippe; assembly: GCA_025727935.1. Classification (NCBI taxonomy): domain Eukaryota; kingdom Metazoa; phylum Arthropoda; class Insecta; order Lepidoptera; family Pieridae; genus Hebomoia; species Hebomoia glaucippe. The sequence continues at coordinate 7,136,113 of JAOSYY010000001.1, read as the reverse complement.
CAGCATAGCTGGAAAATGCAGAAAATATTTAAATGTAATATAAAATGTAACGTAGTATCCTAGTTGAGCATTATGCTTTGTAGACGTTAACAATAACATTCTTTTCGATCGACTTTGACCATTGACATTGCAAAGAAATGTCTATGCATATTCCATTCACTTTGTAAGTAATGCTCAGGGAACTTCGATTAATTCCGATTGACTTCACCATACGGCTTCATCCTTTCACAATTTAATGTCAATACGACGTTGGGATTATAAAAATAGTGTTGACTAACAGTTGGACATAGGAAAGATACATTTCTTTCTGTTTAACTTATTTTTTATAAAAAGGTAGTTAACCTTCTGTGCTCTGCTCAATCGACACATTTTTTGTCTCGTTACTTTTCAAGTGCAAATTGATATATAGTTTAGTATTTTAATATTGAATGCGAAAATATTTAACCTGATATGTAAGGAGCTTTTCACCACAATACCGGTAAAGCTTGTATTCAAAGTAAGCTCATCTAATTAATTTGCATTAAAGTTTGCAAATTGTAAATTGAATTTTTTTTTTCTATATTGAGTTAGTTTAGACATTAGTATCTGAATGTAAAATAATGTGTGTGTATCTATGTTGAAAAATAATTACTTTATATAAGACATTTATTACCTTCCTCGTTAGAGATAGACAATTTGTAAGTATATAGTGGAAGTGCCAATGTGTGTGTAGTGGAATAACCAATCCAATAGTAATATGTATAATTTTAAAACCAAACAAAACCCTATATCCTTTGTAAATAAAATAATTAAATACTTCGAGAAATGTACAACAAATCTCAAGTATCTCGAACGAGATTTCCAACAAAGAAAATTCAACATTCACTTACGATAAGACGACGTACTCACAGTTAACACGAGAGCCTTACTCCACATCTCCACGAGAAATAGAAATAAAATGAAAATCAATTATGAAACGCGAGTATTGTTCTGCGCTCAACATTTAATCAGTATTTACCTTGAGATTATTTGGTTATACCGTGTTTATTTTCTTTAAAAGGTTTTTATATACTTTAAAAACATTAAAAAATATATCTACCATAAAATTTGTTTAAAATTTAAAATTGTATAGTGTATTTTAACTGTTTTGTTTTCATTCTCGAGGTAATTTTTATTATTTTATGTGATATATTGAAACGAGTTAATATAATTAAACCAATCTTCAACCTATAAGCTTTATAACTTTAGTTCTGTCCATAATAATTAGAGTTTCAGACAATTTTATGCGTTGTATATCGTGATAAGTATAATTTACTTGGCTTCCGAATACTCGAAATAAAAATAACTAACACCGGCAGAATATCATTAAAATAACAACTGATATAATATGGCTATGGGCTTAAGGTAAGAAACGCGCCCCTTAGATCTCCAACGTCTTGAAGGTTTCCATGGGCGAAGGGAATCTTTTGCCACTTTTAGCTTTCATTAATTAAATTAATATTATAATATATTATTATTAATAATTAAATAATATGTTGTCCTTCACATATCACAAACTATCAAGGGAGCTTATAATATCTTGTGTATAAGCTAAAAACAGAAAACTTTCATTCTCTTATCCTTAGTAAGGCCAATGTTAGCTCGGAATAATCTCGAGACAAGTGTTTGAACAATTGAAAGCCTTAAAACCGTCGGTTCTACTAACATTCAACATTCGGTTTTAAAACGCTGGTTCTTGAAATAGTACAGGCAACAGGAGTTTTCTAAGATCAGGTAGTGGTTAAACTAATATTTCTTCTTCATTTAATCTAAAAATATATTTTACTATTTAATAAACTATTTTTAAAAACTAAATATTACGTCATCGCTTATCTTCTCCAAATTAAAAATTCATAAAGTGGCTTTCCTAATACATAATGACTTTAGTCTATGAATTCCCCAATGCTCGAAACAAAAATACATTATTGAACGATGGATGATGTCAGTTGGATGATCTTTCATTTAACATTAAGTAAATATCAGCTCGTCTGTTGATTAGATGTATAAATAGAATAAATGTGGTAAAATATAGAATTTCTTACGTTTTGTATTTACCACTTGTGGTATTGACCACGAAAGGAATGAAATTCTGCATTTTAGATATTGAACTAAAAATATCTGAATAAAAGAAATCAGTTATAAAAATTATCAACATAACATTATCAGATTTGTCTGTTTATGAGATATATAGAGATAAATAACAATAAAAGACATAGATATAAAGTTATGTAGGGTAGTGCACGAACAGCGTCCGAAAGCCAATTACAGCACATAGGAACCTCTGAAGAACTTCAATAATGGTCTTCTCTAATTGGGATTTATATGGAGCTGTTATGTATTAAAATTTATGTTACAACGAAATAATGATAAATAAATTATTTTGTCCTGAGGTTCTTGTTCTGAAACCGGGTGAAAAAACAATTTTTAATATTTATTTAAAACTGGACTTATTATATTCTTATAGAATAGAAATTATAAATTATAAAATTTAGTGTATCGTCATAAATAAACAACTAAGACAAGTTATACATCTTTTTTAATCTTAAAGCTATTCACTAAAGTCGTTAAGTAAGTCGGTTAAACTTCGAACATTTTTATTTTATTATTTCAAATTAAGAATTTATTTTTCTTGTCTTGCCCCCATTATTTAAATATACACACATCTTTGTACAATGAATTACAGCTCTATATAATTTTGGTAACTTTGGTATCGGGCTGTGTATAATTTTTCAAGAATTTCAAACTAATTACAACTTGCTGAAGGGTTGGCTATTATTCTTACTAAAGAGCCGGCTACGATCACTCGCAGATACTCTTTTTATCTCCGCTATAAACGAGTTAATTGCTTAAGTTTTTTATCGATAAATCTTATTACATTCGAAGCTTTAGTGAAACTGTTAAATATAATTATTGAGGTTCAAATTATTCAACACAGGTAATTAAATACCTGTATGTAGTTCTTGTACATATAAATAATTATGTAATAATATCTATTTTTAACAAATTAAGAATCAAAGCAGATAAAATCCAGTTTGGAAAATAATTTATGGATGGTTTATTTACCATATATATGTCATTTATTATTTGCAATTGTTTTATATGTCTTGACAATAAATAATATTATATAATAATATAACGACTTAATATGGATAATTATTATTTCTCTATGCAAAGTAGTATATCATACAGAAATTTCAATCATCGCCTGATAAGTTTTCAAATAGTTGAAATAATTAGATATTATAAATAAATTTACGCAAGAAAGCCTTCTTTGTGCGTAAAGCGTGGACAAATAATTGTTTCTGTATAATATTCTTTAGGCATATAGTATATCCTTCTATGCTCGAAATCAAGAAATACAATTCAACGTGGAAATAAACCGACAATCCCATCTCTTTCCAATATGGAGCTGAAAGGAAACTACTAAGTTTACGACATATAAAATTTTTACTAGCGCGATAACGCGACCTCACTCACTGTGATATCAAAGGAGGCTTTGATGTTAGCATTGAATGGATGCCGCGATGTATGAAAAGTAATGGGACGATAAAATAGGCCAGACCAAACTAACACGAGTGGGTATTTCGAGTAATTTGATTTCAAATATATGTTACGAGAATTTTCCTCAATTTTAGTTGTAGGTATTGTTTGCCATATTCTTTTTATAGATATGGTATGAATGCTTTATTGATTAAGCGATATTAATTAGTGGCGGCGGAAGTTTTTCGACCTGGCCGGATGGATATTTCGCCCTGCTGCGGAACTACCTAAAGGGCAATAACTGAACTATTTAAACGTTTAGATCCTGTAAATAAGAAACTAAATTTCTATTGTATTCTTATATAAATTATTTCAATATTAACTAAAAAGATCTGGGAATGTCCTTATCATAACATCATAATACACTTTGTTTTTTTACGGCAAATATTGAATATGTTACTGTAAAATGTAATTTTAAATTCATGACGTCTAAATGAAACTGTATTAAAATCTAACCACTCATTCGTTCCATAAACCTAATTCATAATCCGTTCCATCGTTAGGCTACTAGAGTTAAACACTCTAGGCAAGGTAGTGAGGGAGAGGAATTTACTTTTGTGTGGGATATTAAATTGAGATGATAAAACAAATATTTTATGATCTTTACATAAAAAAAATCTATCAAAATTTACATACAGTAATGGTCAATGGCCGAGGCGAGTATTTTTATATTTATGATAAAATAGAATAAGTTCAAAAAGATAAGGTCAGCAATATTAAGTTATGATCACGGCGAAGATCAAAGATAATATAGCCACGCCGTGTAATTTGTACCAAGTTATCTTTGTCAACTATCTTTAACTAATAATAACTTAGTTCAGGCGTTGATTGGTATTTTATCTTTCATCTTGGAATTAAATAGTAATATAGTGGTTTTAATTAAACCTCGACTACCTGCGCAATGTCAAAATGTTCCTCTAAAAATATTTAAGTAATTTGTTTAGATTTAAGTATTGTACAATCTTCCATAATCAAATATTATTCTACATTCGCTGTTGAATTTACGACAAACAAAAGCTTTTTACTGTAACTCATAAACATTTCAAAAAAGTTTTTGTATAAAAAAACATGAGTTTCTTATGTTGAATGCTTTGATGAGAAGTTTTTCAGAAAGTGCTGAAGCCGTTTAGAACAAAAAGCAAACTTTGAAGGTTGACATTTTAATTTCATTTAGAGATTTCTTTTTTGTTACAAAACGTATTTACGTAAAAGCTCTTCTGTTTTGTTAAATTGCACATTATATTACAGGCATTTAAATCTTCAAAAACAAGAACATTACCCTTTTCAGATTTATTATTCTGAATCTAATCTGCAATTGTCAGGCGGTGGCCTTTTTACCCATGTGCTAATTATCTGCAAAAAATATATGCACTAAATTGCTAAAAGAAGTAATACTAAGTAAAATATCTAAATAGAGAATACTTTTGAGCGACATCTGTATTTTTGTTTTGTAACTTTAGATAGATATTGATGATCAGACATTATCATAGCTTTATGTAAGTAATGTGAACGCTAGATGCCACTATTATCTAAAAGCAAAACACTTAAAATTAAAAAAAAAACAAGCATGATTTTAAACATTTTAATTTTTTCTTAGTATGAAACGTACTAAAAAAATATTATAATCTGTCCTGATAAAATGCTTATCAGTGATGTAATTAAACATGGCTGGAAATTAAAATTGGCTACGTGCGTTACTTAATCTGTGGTCGATTAAAATTCACTTCGTTCAAAATTCAAAGCCACGCCTGACGTCACTTCTGAAACAACGTAGCGCGCGCTTTTACCTATTCACTAAGCCTTTGTTGGCTTCATGTACATAGTACCAATAGAATATACAAACCTTCACCAAAATACGCTAGTATTAAATGGCTGGTTGCGGGCGTTTGATTATTTTAAGCACTGCTTTAATGTCACTTGAATTTTCCTTAAATTTCCGTGACAGTAGTCTATCTGAATAAAATTAAAGATATCTTAAGAAAGGTTGTAGTGCACTATATTACAAAAAATCTTTTTAATAGTAATTCCTTTTATTACATCGACGGAATAAAATTTTACAATTTTTCACTGGCCAATGTAAATTAAACTTTTATTAACGTCTATCTTTAATTTCTACACCGAATTTTTACTTATTCATTATTGAATAAATCAAAATTAAGTTAGAATTTCTCCAAGTCAAGTTAAAATCCTCTTAAAATATGTTACAAGCCAATCGTTTTACATAAAACAATAGTGATTTCATCTTATGAATGAAGAAATAGGGCCGAACTATGACATATTGGGGCTTTCTAACTTTATTACTTTAAAGATATACCTTAACATAAACCTAGAGAAATAAGTTACTTAATCTAGGATGTAATCTTAATGGCGTTAATAATTTCCGCATTAATTAAGTAACAATTTTTCAGGGAATGCACTTGTACCACTAGTATATAGTGTACGTAGAAAAGCAATTAAATACAGCTATGTGTATTTCGACTTCCGGTTATGAATTTTATAATGCTCCGAAATGGGGCTCCATGCCAGTCCGTAACTGTATAATAGCATTCTGAAACTTTTAATTTATTCGTGAAATATCTATTATGCTGCTTTTCGGATTGAACGATTAATTTGTACTTTATTGTTAATATAATTGCATTGATTATAGTCCTATTATAGTATTTTACACAAACAGATTTTGTTTGATTGTACTTAATTATTATCTCTAAATCTTAAAAGTTAAGTCGATAATTTGAGTGTTTCTCCGCTCATATCTAGTAGCCACAGAAATCTTTTTTATGACGAGATTGAAGAGGTTTATAAGTTGATATAATTTCTTTTTAGTCCTTGAAAATTTTTATAATTATATATGATAATATTATTAAAAATTAATTTTGTAAAAAAAATATTAAATAGCTAGACGTTAGACAAAAAGTGAAGCCTTGTATTCTCTGTTGTATAGGTAAATAGATTTCCTATATAGTATTATTATTCCATTTATGATTCCGAATTATTGTTAACAAAACATTTACAAGTACGAGCCTGTTATAATTGAGTGCTGTAATAAATGGCGTGCTCTCTATCTATTTATTTTTAATTCGGGCATTGGGAAATTCGGGCTGAAATGGAAACGTCAAACGTGTATTTATTCACGCCTTTTCAGTTATAAACTGTGGTACGTGATACGAAAGGAATTTCCTTTGTCATTTAATTCCGATATAATAAAATGTTCGAGTATATTGTGCATATGGGAAATAAATATTGACATTAGTTTTTCAGGGGTAATTGGGGTATCCATGTGATGGGACGCTGCAATGTAGTGGAGTATGAGTTTGAGTTCAATACCAGTCTCAAGTACGAATACTTTGGGAAATAAAAATGTATTTCAATTTGGCACTTGTAAGCTAATGAAAGGTGAAAAAGCATAGAAATGGTCTGTCCATACCATACTCATCGCTCATGCCACTAGACAACTCACTTATCCGTTAATACGTAGTAACATTTAGAAGCCTCTTGAAGTATGTATTATTTACTAACATAATGCATCTGCAGTTCCATATAAGCTTTATGTTAGACCAAAAATTGGATACATCAGTTAAACGATTGAAAAATTCTGCAAAACGAATACAAAATTTTAAGCATATCATATATTTATCATACAACAGCTGTGTGAGATCTTAAATAGAATTTTATATATTATACATGTGTTGGAAAATGCAACATAGCAGGTTTCCGACAGAGTGAACTGGCTCAAAAGATCGCCAGAGATGAACAAATATTTATGCTTCGTAGAACCGCTATCTTCACATTAACGTGTCAAGAAATGCATATAACATTATGTTTTTTTGAATAAAATTAATAGGTGAATGTGTGATGAAAGATAATATGATACGACTTAATTCAAGAATTAAAAAATAAACCAAAATAATTGTATCCGCCATACAATTATAATGTAGGAAAGCGCACTTTCTGTGGGAAAAAGCTTATTTGCGCCATCACAGATGCATATTTATAAATAAATTAAAAAATTAGAGATTTCAATACTCTAAAGTGAGTGAGTGAGAAAGATGAATTATCTGATTCTAAGCTTAGGTTATTTCTAAATTCTACTTCTAAATGCATATGAAAGTATACATACGTACTCGTATTTGGTACTCATAAGTCA
>JAOSYY010000001.1:7106968-7128311 GCA_025727935.1 Hebomoia glaucippe | reverse complement strand
TTAGGTTATTTCTAAATTCTACTTCTAAATGCATATGAAAGTATACATACGTACTCGTATTTGGTACTCATAAGTCATAACAGAAAACAATTTAAAAAATAATTTTTTTGTTTGTATGTTTGTTTCACCTAATCTCCGATACAACCGATACAGATTTATTTGAATATACTTTTCATTGGAAGATAACCAGTGTTACAAGGGATAACTTAAGCAACCCTTTTTACAAATATAATCTTTGTATTTTTATAAATATTATATCTATTTTATAAATAAGATTTGTATAAAAAAAGTTTTCTATACGCACCCAGTGTAAATTACTGCAGTTTAGAAAAATAAATAGAAAACCGACTAGTCCATGCATGCGCGGCAAAAAACCGCTTTTCAATAGCTTAATTCAATACGTAATCAATTATGGCTGACTTAATTACACTCAGTACATTGGCAGAAATAATTCGAATTTACATGAATGCAGGGACGCATCCAAGTTCCGAGGACTCTATGTAAAGGCTCTGAATTTAATATGTTTATAGTATTTGAACTCTTTATTATGAAAATTGTGATGTTTATTACATAATTTGACATTAGTTAGTATTAAGGAATTATCAAACATTAAATATTTTATTGACCTATTGTGATTATTAAAAAAATGAAGCCCCGTATTTTTGACGGAGGCCCTAAGTTACGTCCGGGGCTGCGGTTCTATGCCCTACAGGTTCCGGTGATGAACGAGTGGATTCATCGGAATACCGATTAATCTTTATAGCCAATTACGCTTAGATTTATATATTACACTATGCACCCATGCTTTTATCCGCCATTAAAATTTTAATTACGTAATGTTTTCTATAAGTCGTGTTTCCAACCACATACTTGTGATAATATATTAAGTAATTTTCACGTTTTATTCGTACATTTATATTTACAGCTTTTTTTAAGCTGTAAATAACAATAAAAATAAATTCTTTAAACTACATATTTGTTTCCTGTGATTTCTTTTGCTCAGAAGACTTGTTTCAAATAACTTAGACCCAATTTCCTATCTAATATATAAAATTCACGTGTCACGGTGTACGTAATTGAACTCATCCGAAACGGCTCGATCGATTTTTATGAAGTTAGGTCTGAGAATTAAACAACATCTATTATTCATCCCCCAAAATGTTCAAGGCGGTCCAACCCCATTTTTATTTTATTTTTTAGAGAAAATATATTTTTTATGATATAAAAATACATACAACCCCAAATTTACACCCCTCTAAAATCAGGACCTATATAATTTATGTAGCAAAACGACGTTTATTGGGTCAGATAGTCATTTATAAAAAAATTAAAGTATATTTTGTTTATATTTGTGTTTAATAATTTAACAATTAATATAACCGCTAAGAGAATTAAGCTCGAATATTAAGTGGCGGTGAGTTTGCCAATGAAAATGTAAATACAATGAAAGCATTATAGCATTATATTATTTTACGTGAGACGGCAGACAAAATGTCGTTTGAATATCACCGCTTTAGTGATGTGGTCTTTTTCTAAACACTCGATAGATTTATTAACTCATCAAACGTTTATTAATGTGTCAATCGATTTATTCAACACTGGCAGAACTGAATTGTAGATATGGAATATGAATTTTGGTAAGAAAGTGATATATAGAAGAGAACTATAAACTTAAAAATGTAATTGTTTTGAACGAATGTGTCAGACATCTTATTGTATATTTAGTGTATTATCTAAGTAGATACACACACTAAAGCATTTTTGTAGGTTTCGATTCAGGAGTATTGATATTAAAAATCTTTTAGAATTACCACGCACAGCACTATGCTTGGAATTGTTTTCTTCTTAGCTACAATAATTCGTTTTCCCTAATTTATATTAGCTCCTAAACTTTTGGTTTAGGGAGGCTTTTGTTTCGATGTTCAATTATTAGAACGCGTTGTGGGAGGGAATAAGATTTTTCGCACACGAATGTAAACAAACAGATGACTTTAATTTCTGTGTTAAAAGGTTTCTCATCCAGTACCACATTAAATGTCAATGTGGTTTCACCTACTTTATGAGTACTTTGGTGATATGATGATATATCGGAAGCATTTATTCTAGTAGATTTTTTATAAAGTTGTATTTTCTTATACAAATCACTAAATACTGTTGTTATTCTAATTTGTACCATCGAAGCATTATTCATATTTAAATTAGGAATTTCAGAGTAAAAACCTGCAAAAAAAATTATAATTAAATGTTGGTATAAGAAAATATCGCTCAATGTACAGGTATAAATTTTCCATCCCGACAACATTCATATGCAAAGGGTCTAATAAATTCCAATGATAATAATTAAGGCTCAGCGTGAAATTGAATTGTTTTCTGAATATTTTTGAATATTTGAAAGTTTTCCGTTGTTTAATGAACCGTCATTGTCAGATCCCGGTGGTACAAGAATTTTGACAATTTTCCGTTTCTATATGTATGATACAAAGAAATACTATATCAGAAGGTGAATTACAAAGCAAAATATATGGTAAATGTTGAAGTAAAGTGAGTCAATTTCAGGAAATACTGAATAGTGAGTCACTGGGCTTTCCTAACACTCCTACGAAGCTATCGAAAGCTTCAGGAATGACTCAGCGGGCTTTTACACTATGACTACCTGGTACAGACATATTGTCGACATCTAGAGTAGAATATTTTGTTATCCCTAATAAATTATTTCTTTTATACCTGTTCGAATTTTTAAAAAATAACAATAGTTTTTATACGACACACGAAGAGCATTTAAAGGTCGTAAGCTTAAATATATCTAAGGCAAAATTCATCGCATTTGATTGAGCAACATTGTCGGGAAAGAATAATAAATAAATAAATCAGTTTCGTTTTTATTATAATAGTTATCGTTTATTGCAAGTCAAATAGGAATAAAAATTAGCCATTAAATTAAAAAATTAAGTTACTACACTTACATTTCTTAAGTCTATGTTTAGGAAAGAAAGATCAAAAAAAGAAGATGAACTAAAGAATAACAGAAGAATAGAGGCCAAAGTAATTTCGAACGTACTATGTTGATACGATTATACCTGATCGGTAGTCGGAGATCGACCCAAATATGCAACTAAGATTGAAGCAGATTTGCTAGTGCTCAAAACCTGTAACAACAGGATAAATCCTGCGTACTCCTGTAGGGGCTTAAGACATATTAAGGTCCCTGTCCCGAAGGTTTTTGTTACATGCTAGTGGTACTCCGCAGTTATACTTATATTAATTTAAGTTCTTACCAAGTGCAATACAAATTTTAGAAAAACTAATTAATACCAAACTGATCCTTAGAATTTCATGAGTTTTGATGTGTTTCTTACGCCTTATAATAAGAGGTAGATGGTAGTACATGTTTCTATAAAATCAGACTAGACCTTTCGAAGATTTGCCATAATGAACAATATGATAACAAAAAAATTATAAGTCCGGTACATACTTTATATACATTTGAGCAAATTTGTTATTTATATTTAACTTTCCAATCAAATTAGTGCTTTTTTTTTGATCCTGAGATTCGCTCTTTTTTATTTAATTAAACATACAAACAAAATCATCTGTTTTATTACATTGGATTATTCGTTATAGTCGTTCGTAATAAATAAATAAAATAATATGTCAAATAAAGTATTATTTAATTTCTCAATTAGGTTTTTTATAAAATACAAAAATGTAAATAAAAATATTGTAAAAAACCTAATCTGGAAAACCACCATCAGCGGAGCTTGTGTATTTAATTTATTATAATGTAAATTTATATTACAGGATTCCTGATATTTTCCACTTGTAACATGTGTATAAAAACGATATAATTAAAAGCATTTAGCAAGTTCATTATGAAGCCAATTCTAAAATGTGCGTCGGTGCTGACAAATTTGTCGCACACAACCACGTTTAGGAATTCATGCAATTTAACAACTAAGTGATCTATTTAATTAGGTTAAATCGAAATTCCAGCTCTATTTGCAACATAAAACCGCACTGTTTAGACTTAACGTGGATCTAATTTTACATTGTATTAGTGCACTAATCACTCTAAATAGCACAAAAACCACATATTTGTTTACAAAATATATTTCAGAAAACATAGTGAAAGAAACTCTGTATATATTAAATCACTTCCTTCAAATATATGTTTTTGAAATATATCAAAAATAAAGTTAAAATTAAGGTTGGCAACGTGTCTCCTCAATCTTCTGGTCTCTGAGGAGTGTATGGGCGACAGGAATCGCATACCATCAGGTGATCTGTATTCTTGTTTGTCTTCCCAAAACCAGCGAACAAATAAAAATTTGTTCTTTTAGAAATAAAAAAGAATACATAATAATTGTATTATTTATTCTCATAATCCTAGATATAGGAAATTACTTATAAGTTACGTATATAATAGTCGTGATTAATAATAGAGTTTGAAAAACCACAATTGATAGCAAAAAAGCTTAAATAAACGGCTTTATAACTTTAAAACAGTATTTATCTGTCAAACGCAGTTAACCAGTGTGGTCAGAGACGTGTTATTCGCCATATTATGTAACTGACATACCGGTTACGCAATAATAATACAAGCCTTGCATTTTTTGGTAATAAATCGTAAATTTCATGAATTTTAATCCTTTATATATTATATATAATAACGAAACGAAAGTTATACGTTTGTTTGGTGACATTGTATAAACATAACAAAATGTCATAATGTATTTAGAATAATTAAAAAACCATATATTTTTATTTAATTTTTTTATTGTAGCTTAGCGTGTTAGTCAAAGGTGGTAAACGGAAATTCCATCATATACATAAAATGTCTTCCTTACAGCTTTCCGGCATTATCACGATGTCAAAGAATATTCTTTAACAAAACTACTTTTTGAAAACCCTAAATGGTTATTTATTAATGTGAAATCTTAAAACTAATATAACAGAAATATTTAGGCTTTACCTCGATGCTGACTTTCAAGTTGTTTTGTTTATTACGCTAGAACTGTTCAAAATTTATAGCCTGTTTTATTATGATATATGAGATATATCTAATAAAGTTTCATTCAAATTCCTTACGTAATGTTGGCGTTAAAGAGTAACAGACATCCATACATACAAACTTTCTCGTTTATAATATCATTAAGGATGGTTTATTGGAGATAGTGTTCTATGGTAAGTAGTGGTAAACTTGCGAAGGCTATTGCTAATATTGGTAGCAAATACATGTACAATATATTTCTATTACTATTTACTCTAAACGTCAAAATCTTCCATTAGGAAGGAAATAGAATTACCACGAAACTGATAAGTCGCTTAACGAAATCTGTCAGTTCTGGTAGTATTACAATTATGATCGGCGATATCCCTCTCTATAAACCTTATTATGTATTACATCGTTTCAATACATACATACCTCATAGCAAAGCCACTCCAATTAACCGTAACAATGCTATAGTGTTGACCAAACCGCAGTACGGTCTAGAGGCCGTTTCCAACCCTTATTGATTTGTAACTAATTTAAGTGCTCTTCTGTTGATATTAAAGGTTACCTTACGCTGTATTTTGAATGTTCGATTGATTTTGACGGATCTATGTTTACAAAACCGCGTTGTGTTGTATTTTGTACTAACTTTCAACCGTATCGAGTTTTTGGGATAACAATTGACAGTTTTGTAAATACAGCTTTATAATTACTGAATACATGTCAACTTTTAAATAACAAATTAATATAAACTTGGTTTTTTCTTTTGTTGTAAAGTACATTCATTAACAATTACATATATAAATGCATTTTTAGAATATTACTGAGTACCACTAAAATATTTCATTTCTACGCATGTTATAAGTATTCGCACAAAAATATAACGCCTGTCAAAAAAATGTGAGCAATAATTATTATATGCGTATTCGTTTCAATATTCTTTATTTTTCTTATTTGATAACGTGTTATTTTATTAGAACTTTTTATTTTTTTTAATCATCTTTTTTTATCCTAGGTGTAATTAGTATATTTTTATAATTGAAATTTTATTTTAATCTCGTTCTGTATATGATAAGTTAACTAAGATATAAAGATCCTTTCTTATTTTTAATATTTAAGCAAACTACTAGCAAGAAATTTACGAACAGCGCTCTGTTTCTATCGTTAGATAATTGTGTCAGTACCAGTTTCTGTGTGCACGAGCATTGTCATAATTTTGTAAATGACAACCACAAAGCTTTGTGCAAAGCTGTAATTACCTGACCTGCCATTGATTTGAGAAATTGAAAGCAATGTTTGTATGATAATACCTATAGGAATTGTATTAGATACATGTATACTTTAATTACTTACCTATTTATTGGATATTATGAGTTTGTTCTAAAAGTTCAATCTGAAAGATACCAATCAATATTATATATAATATAGTACATAGTAAATATGAGATTACGACATACGTACAACTTATTATATTATTATTTGCAATCTATTGAAAATAGTTAAATTCCGTATATTATAAAAATTAAGTAACGATGACCATAAGTGTCTAAACAGTATAATGGAAAAAATGAAGTAGGTAGAAATTTTCGCGCCTGTAAAAAAATAGTGCATTTGATTATGAAACGTGTATCTCTGTATGATTATGAAAATTACTGAGAATCTTTCAAGTATTGTTCAATTCTATACTCGAATAAAAAACTTAATTTTAAATTGTTTACTAAAATTTTGTAACGAGAAGGAAATACTGTACCTACGATAATTGTCAGAAATAAGACAATTAACATAAAGGACACGTCGATATTCTTTTTACACGCCAACATAATATAGATAAACCTTCAAATAAAATAATGTTCAGCAACAAAATCACAAGTTAACCTTACATATAGCGATTCTGGAAAACTGAAATTAATTGTTTATTGTAAATCCATATGTTATTATAGTATGTAGTTTTAGTTTTATCAATAAGGTTGGCTTAAGGTGCTAGTAAACAATCTAATCCGTTCATTTGCGTGTTAATTCCGCAACAATTCAGCTTCGACCACAATTTTCCATCTCAACTGTTTGCTTAGCTGGCTTTGTGTGGACAAACTTTGATGTGGGTCAAAGGTTGTACAGATTTCGTTTAATTAATTAGTTTTGAATCGCTCACGTACTGGTAAATTTTATTTTTGATATGATGCGTGATACGTATACGATTATGATAAATCGTTAGTAATTAGCATTGTCGCTGAAATTTCTGTACGAGGGTAAGTACAACATACGCAGTACAATGATGATGGTATATTGAATTTACATATACATGCTGATTAAATGGTCACCTAAGCGCACTAAGTGAGTCCTTATAGTATTGCTGTCTGTAAATATTCTCGCAAAATCGATCCAGGTGTTTAATAAACAAATATGTTTCAAATGGGTTTCTTTTATTAACCTTACATTTCATTTGTATTTAGAATAAGTTATTATTTGGTAACAAACAGGCAATTCCATTTTATTTAGATGAAATATATCTGTTTTGAAGCCGTTCTAGTATTACGTAAGCACTATAGGGGGCGGGGTCTTTGCTTTGCTTATTTTGGATGACTTAGGAGGTTGGGGGGGGGGGCTAGATAATGGTAATGGTTAGATGGCACTTCTGATCATGAACCATTAAAAATAAATATCTTAATTAAAAAATGTTTACATAAGCGTAGAGTTGGGTAGAGGGGGTAAGAGATTTGCTTACTTGTGCTGACAAGGGTGAGGGACGGGTACATAATTGTAATGAATCTGCTTACGTAATACTTGAATGGCCCCTTTGGAATAACAATTATTATTGACATTATTATCAAAATTCAATTACAAAATTAAAAACATGAATGTTACATGTTTATATATGTTAGTGGTGGTGCAGAGTATTCTTGCAAGAAACTTTCGAGATAACTTATGTTAAATATTAAGTTCAATTTTATGTTCCAATATTTATCCGTTTAAGCTTTTTCCGAGATAAAATCATTACATTATTGAACCCTTCTTTTAGTTTTGTATACATGTAATTTATATAGCCTGGAAACATTTATATTGTATTTAAAGGTTTGCGTTTTGACAACTACGGTTAGGGGTTACTATATCCATTTATAATAAAAGCATCAACAGTGATTGTGAATTATTGTATTTCACATAAAAAGCTCGGTTTTAGTTACACTGACTATATATTTGTTTAGTTTTTGTAAACGGCTCCGAATGTACAGACATTCGGAGTTGCATATTCTGCAATATAATTAAAATTTCTACTTAATTACGAAAATTTTAACTATACATTATTTGCAGTATCATATTACGAAACATGATGAAAATCTGTATATGATGAAATATGACTCGAGGCACCTACCTTGACATATAAAAGATGAAAGAATCGTAAGTACAAGTTCAAAATATTAAATTATCTGTGGTAAAACTTTTACGATTCTCATTTTAAAACCTCATCAAAATTTCGCCCGTTTTCTTTCATAAAATAATTTTCCATTATATTATCCATTTCACCCACGATTTTATAAAGAACTCATAAACAATTTAATGTTGAACAAAGGAATCATGTAATATTTGTTTTATGATACTCGCCAATGACGCTTGTATTCAAAATAAACGATTTTTCGTTGCTAAAAACAATTTCGTAAGCACTTTGAAAATTACCACGACTATTTCTATATGCTAATACATAAAATATAATTATGTTTTATTGTATAGTTACAATTTATAAAAAGTAGTACTTTCAGCATTAGCGTCTCCTTAAAGTATTAGAAGCAAATTCAAGGCTAAATTTATTTTTTTCTATAATTTTATAGATTTATATGCTATTTGGCGCTCTTTTTTGCTTAATGGAGCTATAATTAAAATTCTATGCAACATAATGCGGTAAAGCCTTGAATGAAATAAAAAATATCAATATTTTAATGCTGGCGTAGTAAAAAGATTGCGATAATCACTGCGGTAGGCGCCGCTCTCCGACCTTAGAATAGCACGAATTTGCAATTTTGTGAGTTTATGTTTTATTAGGAATTTTGCCTTGATGCATACTTGCAGAAAACGAACAATTGTAAGCTTCTGACTTTCTAATTGAACATTAGAGTACGGTTGGCCGATTGTGACAAAAAACTCATTCGAAAATTATGCTATGGCTAATTCGATTGTCGATTTAGTAGTTCCGCATCATAATTAGTCGAATTAGAAACGAATAACTAATACATATATACGTATAAAATCTGAACAGTTCAGTGGGAAATGAGGTGTGCAGGGTGATGTGCTCGAATGTTAAAAATGTTATTACGTACCTATTAGGTAGTAAGTTTAGTTTAATCTTGTTGACTGTTTAGACCAAAGCCAGTCGAGTTCTCAGTAACCGTTTGACACGCTACCTAAAATACCGCGATTTAGTAGTTCAAAATTTTTAATTGACAACTATTATATTTGAATGTATAAAAAAAAACTGAACAATAATTGACCATCGTTATAACATAGACAGAAAATAGAAAAGCAATTACAAAAATATACATATAATATAATTATCAAGTTACCAAGTTTTTTCCCACTAATATAGTATACAGTGATCTGAGACAATTTGAAAAACTACAATAAAATATTACATGCCGTTAAAGTTTGGAATTTGTTTTTGCTTTAAAAATAACAGCACTCTGTATCTTCAAGTATGTATGTACATTTAAAAAAGTATATAACGCTTATTTGTTGAGAGGAATAGGCTTAAGTTGTCAAAATTAGTTTGACAACAAAATTTAAAAAATATATTTTTTGTAAACAAACTGAATGCCATAAAATTTATTACCATTCGTAAATGTTTGGATCAATAACCTTTGAAGAGGCGTGATGTCGACTGTCTTTGAACTGTTGCCGCCATTACACACATCACTGCTAACCTTGAGTAAGAATTATTTTTTTGTTAATAAACTTCATAAATAATACCACATTTTATCACGTAAAACCAAATTTTGAAGTGTTCAAACTATCCTTCATTTAGCTGGATGCATAAATCCTGTAAAATAAGATGAAAGTGCATGTTTATAATATTAAAATAACTGTATTATTCTTAATACGAGTTGTATTTTTGCAATTTGACAAATGAATTTCTTTATAGCGGAACTCGATATAATATATTCTAAATTTGATGTCGAAGTGGTGAAAAGTGGAAGCAAATGGTTCGTGGAAGTATACTTGCGGCTGCGGCGGCTCGCTTGAACTTGGTTTCACGCACTGTCTCACATCTTAATAGTGACACGACATTTTGACATATGTACCTATACCGAATAGGAAAATCAGAATATCTTTTTTTATTAAACGAACATACTCGAAGAACATTACTTTTATTCAATATTTAATTCTATTATAGTATGTTTAACGTTAACGTATTTTAAAATCGCTTTGTTTCCTCAAAAATGTGATTAAAAAGTTTCAGGAAAGATTAATTAAATTTTTTTAAACTAATTAACTACTGATGCTTAAAACTCTGAATAGACACTACATAGTCAATTCAGTACATACATTTGAGGTTTATTCGAGAACAGGAATACTCATCTGTATATTTGCGAATTCGGTATGTTAGAAAAAGATAGCCATAGTTTTCCCGTTGCGTTTTCCACTTGAAGCTCACTCGATTCTCTCGGTCGGCTGGACGTTTTTTCACCAATGCTACCAATTCAGCTCTACATACTCTACAAACAGCGCTCTTTTCTGATTCTACGTATTATTCAAGTTTCAAAAGCGCTTTTTAAGTTTATTATTAATTTTCATTATCAAAGATTTTTCTGAATATTTATTTTCGATTTAAATTATTTTTATTCATTTATATAAATACTTTTCAATATTAGATTGTATTTTAATTTTTTAAAGAGTTAAAAAGATAGATACAGACGCTTAAGGTTTGGAGAAAAATCGAGCGCTTTTCCAATCTCTGTCAGCGCTATTTTTCCGGTAAGCGTTGGCAGCACTGTTTCTCAATCATTCCCTTGTCAGTGCTTGTCGCGCCACCGTGGCGTGTGTTTGATGCGATTCTGCTTGTAAACAGTGGAAAATATTGCGAATTACGTTGTAATTTAACTGATATAACACTAAACAATTGTGTTTTCATCCATTTCGAGCTAACAATCGTTTTAA
Organism: Hebomoia glaucippe; assembly: GCA_025727935.1. NCBI lineage: Eukaryota > Metazoa > Arthropoda > Insecta > Lepidoptera > Pieridae > Hebomoia > Hebomoia glaucippe. Next base: position 7,117,180 of record JAOSYY010000001.1, on the reverse strand, counting down.
TAATCAGCGTAATCCTCTGTTTTCTCATCTATTATCATTTGTTTTTGTTTCATTTATGCCGGGAACTCGCCGGTGTGTTTTGAATGTTATATTTTGAGTGCATTTCTTTGTTCTATGACATTTATGGGATTATAGAGACGGGAATATCGTGTGGTTTGATTTATTTTTTGTTTTGTTTTGTTCACGCCGGCCGAAGTGTGTCGAACGACACGTGTTTTATCGATCGCCGGGCGCCTAAGGTGAGTACTTGATTTATAGTTGTATTTAGGGTATATAGAATCATATAAAGAGGACATTATCCTTGTATGAGCGGGAATAAACACGTAACATGATAAGTATATTGATTTCCGTGAGACTGATAAACAGCTGGCGGTTTCAGTGTGGACATGACGTAAGTTAATGTTTAAAACTGGTACGCGATCTGGTTTATGTATCTGACCATATTTTGATTCGCTGAATTATTATGGATATAGCAACATTTATTCAATTCGTTGCTATGCAATATAATATGACCTTTTAAAACAAATCTAATTCTTTATTTATATTCCGATAATCAATGTAATATAACGATACAGGCATTTTAGAATTTTCTAGAACTTCAAAGACTTAATTGTAAACAGAACTGACCTAACTCAACTAGAATTCTACGTATAGGTAAGTACCAAAAAAGCTTTTGCTACGTAAGTACTCATTTAAAAGAGTAAATTGAAATCAGCAAACACTTTAAAACCTGATATTGTATTATATTCTAAGATATATATATATAGTAAATATTGATTCTAAAGATAATCATTTCGCACCCATTCAGTAGTCTATAAACATTTTTAGTTACGCAATTATTCCTATGACCTTCTTAATAACCGTTCGTTACGCTAAAATCGCTCGTTGTTCTTAATTAAGTTATATAACAAATATAAAATATAAATCTACATTGAAATTTCTTTTGAACTAGTTGCATTCCTTATTTGCGCTTTATTTATTTCAGTTTCGAAATATTGTCAAAGTTTAATCGACTTTTACGTAGATTTGATCCTATATACAATCTTATAATATTCAATAATTTGTTCTTTATCTTAGACAGTATGTGAACAGGTGACACATACATGTATTATGTATTGATAAATGTGGTGCTAAGCAACATGGAGAATTTGAAAAAATCTTATCTCGTATTTTGCCATCCGTTAAGTATCTCGTTGAACAGAAATTATTTACTCCTACTATCAATGCTCTAGACTCTAGATAGAGTCGGGATTAAAATTTGCCTTACAAAAGTCAGATTTACTCTACGCATTATAATCTTCAGCTATCATCACCAATAATGAACAGTTTCAGAAGATATATTTCAAATCTGTTATGTGTGCTATATGTTATATGGAGAGATTACTCACTAGTTTCTGCCAGCGACTTCTTTAAAACATTCAGTACTAGTATAGTTAATGTTGTATTCAGATCAAATGCTATATTGATAATCGGTTATGCGAAATTCCAAAATTAAATTATTATTTTTACAAATAAACTTTTAAATAACTTTAATAAGCTATATACTTATTATTAATCATAAGCAATATATATATATTTCCAAGCGATAAAGGATAATTTTTCAAAAGTGTTCATCATGCCTATTCGTCAATTTCAAGATTGAGGAAATTTGTCTATAACTAACGTTTTCACGAGCTGTTGAAATCCTTTTGAGAAAATGCTTTAATTACTTCCTTACGTTAATGTCACCTTGATGTGATAGAAATAAGTATTTCGACTTCAAAAAGTCGGTCAATGTATCTGAGATACAACCAAAAGCTGCTAGTAGTTATATTTACAGTAGTTGAGCTTTAAGTTATTCACTTGCTATTTGGTTCAACCCCCGTTGTGACGGGGGCCACCCTCCTGGATTACTGAGGACAAACAACGGTTTTCTCTATTATTCAGTGTTTACTTCGCCTAGATTACACTTTGTAACGGCCGGGCTAGGATGGCTCCGCGGAAATTTTATTTATAGCTAAATTTTAAAAGCGTTTCTACTTTAATATTGTATTAATTCATAGAAACAATTGTTGCTTGCTTTTCTTTTAATATTAAGAAAATGCTTGTCAAATTGAAAACCTAGGTACAATAAGATTTGAATTTTCATTTCGGATGATTGAGGCATGTAAGGTTGATCATGTCGCCTATTGAGGAAAATAATCAATGAAATTTACATGGAAATGTGTCAACTTTAAATGGAAAATAAGTTTTAATTTTTTTAAGATTTCGTCGCAGTATACATATAATAATAATTAGACATCATTGGTAACTTTTCTGTTATGGAACTGTTTCTTGAAGATTAGAAATTTATAAGCTTATTAATATATCGTTATGTTAAATTTTATACAAATAGTATATATTATACAACTTCATCATCACCAAAGAGTATTTTAATGAATTCACAATTAAAATTGTAGAATTAAAAAAGGTTTATGTCAATAAAATTGATTTCAAGTATTTGCCTCAATTGTACTGTTGTTATCGATAACAATATAATTCAAACATTAGCTTTTAATAATTATCTATATCACGTATTTCTTTTGATGATTAGCGCAATTAATTGCAACAATGATTGTTGGTATTACTCAGACATTGCAATTATTCATAAGTGTTGCCAAACACATTCTTATTCTTATGTCACTAGACTATACAGTATTTTAAATTATAGTTATAAATGCCCTGCGTTTGTGTCCTTGTCGGTTTTTATACACATAATGATGATTTTAAAATTTAAATTATTTATAAAATCAGTTATTAATCTGTAAAAGTCCACTAAAATTGGTTTAACCATTTCCGACTTTACGCGGACAAGACGAAGAAGAAAAAAATATAAATTGTGTTTCTGTTATAGATACGACTTATGTTTTAATATTACAAAGAAACAATTCAATTTAATTGATACATACAGCCCTAAGGTAACAAACAAAGTTAGATATATCTACTATAATATGCCTGTGTTACAGGGGTTACAATGACACTTGTTATACTTCGAGAAAATTAAAAAAAAAATTTAATAAATTCTGTCTAGGACATTCATAATTAAATGTGTTGTTAGCGATTTGCTCTTGTTTCCTTTATTTAATTGAAAGTAATAGAATAAAATCTGTCTAATCTGCTTGTAGTCGACATTTATAAGGTATTAAAAACGGTTCATTGGATATTTTTATCTCATATTAACGTTACAGCATCACGTCTTTATATGATCGCCAGCACACAATATATCCTAAACTCAATGCCAAAGCCATTCACTTTCTAAATCGTGCATTTGTCGTCTTTATTATTTGTGTAAAATGTCAGTCTGTACTTTCGGTTTCTAGAATTATTATAATCGACAAATGACATCCTTTCCAATATTATGAAATTTTTAATGACCTATCCAGAGTGCAGATTTTCAAATAAATTTTTTAATGTGACTTTTATCGCAATAAATTTTCAAAATGCGATACACCAATGAATGATTTTATCTTTCAAATTGAATAAAACCTTCCAATACTTTTGTATCAACAAGGACTTATTAAATTTAAAAGAGACTTATTTAAATTAAATAAATATTTCATATATTTTTAAACATATATCTAAACATTATTTTAATGTAATATAAGAATAAAATTACTTCAACTGGAATAAAATGCGATTTAAAGGTACATAGAACCTCCTTATCTCTACACTCCAAATTTAAAACTGTAAACAAACTGTCAAACAGACAGCTGACACTAACGTTTGATTTCAGAAGTTTTGCAAAATTAGTGCCTTCTATTTACAAATAATTCGGTAGTATTATGATGATAAATTAAGATTCTTTGAGTAGAAGACATTTAATATTATCAATTATCGTCGTGATATCTTGGGCCGCAAATTTTTTTACTATAAATTAAATTTATTTCATTTCCCGAGTTGATGTACAAGATCACACTTGTTTGTGCTGATAACTTAATATGGTTTCTTTTTCGCTCGTATGTAATGTTCGGGTGTTAATATATAATAAATAAATAAAATAAAAAGCTATGAAACACTACGTAGAACTGGCGGTAACTAAGTTAGAAAAGCATGAGGTCACGTGTTCACGCAATCGTTGCGATAAAGTGTTATCTGGAAGGAAACGCGGCTGGAAAATACATTATTGCTGTTCTATACATGGTATAAATTAACGGTAAACCAAACTTCAATAGCGCTACAATAAAAGAGCATTACAGAAATATGTCACTTTAATTTTGTATTTGGTCATTTTGCTACCGATATTACCATTAAATTAACAGAGCTACTAAATTTCAGTAGATATATTTGTTTATTTATTCAGCAAGGCTTAGATACCTACTAGATACTACTTTTATTTATAATATACTTTCACATACAAGTACTCGAAATAAAAATAAATATGGCTGGCAGCAAAACGTCACGAAATAACAAATTATGTAATATTGCTAGTTTACAGTTGGCAACGCGTCTCCTAGATCTGGTCTTGGAGGTGTTCATGGGCGACAGGAATCGCTTACTATAAGTGAACCGATGACTGTATAAAAAAGATGTATAAAAATAAAAATAAACATCTCGCTTACGTCTTACAACACTAGTGTATTAGAAATAGTAAAAAAAATATTTATATAAAAAATACTAAACATAAATGTCGCAACTACGGGATGTCACGTTCTCTGTAATTTTTTTGCTTAGCCACATTCGTTTTTAAACTTTTGAAAAGTTTTCTGACTAAAACTGTAAAACGAACTTTGATAGGGTAACAGTGTAAAGTGTCAGAAATACGAGATATGTCGTCCTCTTTATATTTTTGTAGCTAGGATATTCGTTTAAATTTTGACATGGTATAAGCATACTCTGCGGTTATTATTTCTAATATCAGCTTAGTTTTGCCTATTTGTCATTAACATTGTATTTAATATTAACTGTAGAGAAAATTTAAGTTTCTAAATTAGTAATTGCACAATTCAGAAAGCAGGTAATATAGTATTGTAATGGTTTTAGTGCAAGACAAAATCTCATACATTCATTTTCTACTGCCTTTCTTCTTCGGTATCACTCGAGAAATATATGTCATGAATTTCACATATACAAATACTTGTCAGTACATTTAATCACTGAAATGAATTTTATTCACAATTTCATTATTTTTAATATATTTGCATGGAACCCTAATTTTTTTCTTTAATCAGCCATTTCCGATATAAAGTTCTTTTTTAATCGGATCATAAATTTTGGACATTAGCCAAAAACAGATTAACTTTTTAAGCATTTTGTTGTTATCTAAACTTCTATTTGGATTTTAACGAATTTTACACTTGGTAACACGTCGTTGTTTAGTTTATGCTGGTTATAATTAGCGTTTGACAAATTCTATGTAACATTAAGTGAAGATTTAATGCACAGATAACATCAATGAGTGTAATCAGTAAAATCAATTAAAACACAACGCTTAAAGCATTCGGTACAAGGCTGTGTAACCGTGTCGGCAGGAAGTTGACGCGATATAGCCTAGGGTTGTCACAATCTAAACCTCATATAAAAAACGTCGTAATGACCACTTTAAATGCTCAGTACTTATAAAAAGAACGGAGTTATTGTTAAAAGTACATAGTAAGAATTTTTATTTCTTGGCTCAAAAGCAGAGAAGAATAATTATTTTAAAAAGTAATAACTTTTTTAATTTTTATAATTAAATCTACTTTATTTCCTTTTTAGGTCTCAATTTAAATAAAGCAGAACTGTATAGATTTTTAAATATTTTCTTAATTTTTTATTTGATCGTTTGTTTTACCGTATTAGATTAACAATCTTTAGGAAACCTAAAATTGATTAAATTTAAAATCGACACCCTTACCTTAGTAAATAATATGTTAGCGCATTGCTTTAACGCTCGTACTCAATACAAATTATCAGCAGTTAACCGACGGATAACAAAAGTGGGTTATGTTTTACACTACACATAGTCTTATCATCTTAAACAGGATATGAGTTAGATGTATTACTGACAACACGAACATTTACTTTTTAAATTAAATTACTTTAATGAATGTTTTTTTAATGCATTGATAGTAGTCTTGTAAATTACGCAGTTACAAATGCGTTATAAATAAAATTGAAGTGCTACTTGTTATATCGAAATTGCAGATTTTTATGTAATTTATATAAAAGTATATTTTTTATTTTTAACAGAAATACAATTTATAAAGTATATGTCATCATTATGAAAATCCCTCACCATTATCATGAATATGTAAAATATCCGCGAGTAATTCGCAGGGTTAAGTTTATTAAATACTCATATACACATAGGAAATCACACTTTTCAACGTTTCCCCATCCTGACAGCTGGCGCAGTAATGGGTGACTAAGATGGAAGATGTCAAATTAGGTGTCAGTCAAAAAAAAGTATATGAATATCTACTATTCTTATTTCCACTTATTTCCTTACAGTTTGTATCTGTTGTAATTTGGCTGATTTATGTTAAACATAGACACAAAAGGAGAACAGCTATTTTTCAGGTTATGTGAGCGTCATTCTCTTCTATCTTTAAAAAATAGAGTCCAATTGCTTTCTTCAGTTTTTTTTAGTATTCTTATCTATTCACACTGAAACTTTTTTCACACTCTTATCAACAGGATCTCTTCCTAGATTACATATAAAAACTCTGTAGTTCACTAATACGACGTGAGGCAGACACATTTCTGTGTTTGTTTCATCAATAATTTTTCTTGACAAGAAAACAGGTAATTCCACTGTTTCTTGTCCAATGGAAATAAATTCTTTATAAAAATATTAAAAGTAACATAGAGGATCTGCTCCTTACAAATTGCTTCAACTATCGAAACATTTAGTGAGTATTGAATTACGTAAGTAATGAAATCTATTAAAATTAATTTATTTTCTTGTCACGTACATACGCTGTTACGTTTACATACCATAGTAGTTTATATGTATGACTTGCGTAAGTTGTTAAGGGAATTTCAATGTAAAAATTGACTAATGATGATTGAACTTTTATTCCGAGAATTCGCATCTATTCTATTAAGTTCCGTAACATATTTAAATGATTATCCGTGATTATTTTTACTTGAATGTTCGGCTATTATAAAAATAAGGTTGTCTTGTATTACGCATACAGATTATGTGGGATTAGTCCTTCCACAGTTCTTAAAAATATATTTTACAATCACGAAATAAAACATTAAGTAACACATTAAAAGAGTAATATTTACAATCAAAGAACCTTGCGTTTACAATCAGATGTCTGATTAAAGTTCACTACAGCTGCATAATTAGTAGCATAATATGTAATACAAAACAATTACACCGTTATTTAGGACGTACATCTCAATTAGGCCAGCAACACAATCGCGTTGCAAAACGTAGCAAAGGTTACCGAGTGAGAGGTTCCGGGCCTTTATTGGTTGAGCGGAAGGTAAACAAGGTTGATGGCTGAAACCTTAATTCGCACAACATAGACAATGTCACATTGTATCTATCTTATGATTGCATGCAACAATTTGTCTGGTAATAATTATAATATGACCGACTCTTAACCTCCTATTTAGCCCGTGTTACCTGGTTAGTCACTACTCTTGTAAAAATAATTTAACCGTTGCAATTATTTTGTTTTCATATAGAACAGTGTATTTGCCCGTTTTTGCGTAGTTAGGTAATACACAATCGTTCACATTTGTTATATTGATTATAAATAAATGTCTTAAAACTTCTTTTCCATTCAAATTTTGCGTATTCCAAATAAAAAAAATAGTAATTTTTTCTAAAGTAGTGCGGTTTCTTTATTTATTGAAGGAGTAATAATAAATCCGAGGGTTTACTTACTTTTCTATAAACTATACACATAATCAGTAGAAAACGCGTGTCTCCAAATTCAATGAATTATTCAAAAGTAATTGTAAGTGATAAGAAAATAATTCGAACACAATTTTTTTTTAACTATATTGTCTGTCTATCTGTATGTAATGGTTTATCCCCTAAAGTACTAAGCTGCTTTTGTTTTGGTCTCCAACGGTAGATTAAGCGTATCTCGGGAACATAACATACATGACAATCAATTAAACCAAAAATAATATGATAGACAACTAGAAGTGGTTGACATGGTGATAACGGTGCCTCATGCAAAAAGTAGTGTTTAAAATAAGTTGATATCGTATTTAAATTCAGATATTTGATAGTCGTCCTTAAAATAAGCAATAATTTATATAACTTGAACCCTTGGCATTGAACTAAGACTCAATAGCGTGGTTGTGAATTTTAATAAGCCAACGTCTACCACATTTTACATTCAACTGTAGATAGCAATTAGGTATATAGGCTATAGATAAGAACAGGTTTACATATCTCTTAGTACATATCTTGAACATTATGAGATTATGTATAAGCTTTTAAAAGAAAAAATCATTGATTTTATACACAGTTTATTGTACAATGTTGCAGTGTCATGTAAATAGTTTCGTAATAGGTAATATTTGTTTATTTTATTTAAACAATTGCCGGGTTTGTTAATGCAATGCGTGTAAAATCTGACATAAATACTTCAGTCAAATAATCTGTTCAAGTGGAGAGGAAACAAGAATCCTGTATTTTCTCTGATAATTAAATTTTAGAGGCACGTAAATCTTTAGACGTTATGTGACTTTAAATTTTATATTTTCCTCGAGTTTCCAAGTCGGGACCTCTAATTTTTGGAAAGAATATATTTTTTTGGTACCAAATACTTGTTAAAAACTCGTTTCTCTATTTACTTGTCTTCGTTAAAATAAATCCTCATTAGCTTAAAAATTTTATCGACTAAACATATAGTATATACCTACTAGAAAAATACAAGTGTTCAAATGTCAGACAAACATCTGAAATTGTAAAACAAGTGGAAAATTTCGTATTCCCAACTCAAATTCGAACAAAATTCGATACGTAAGTTCGAAGTTTGAAAGGGTGCGTTGTTTACGATGTAAGACTTGGCCCGCAGCTAACTGAGGTAACATACTGTTCAACATTACCCCTCAAACTTTTATTTACACAACTTTACCTTCATGCAACCCTGCTTTATCTCAAATGTTTTCATATACTGAGTTGTTCAAATATGACTTCAAATGTTAGATTTTAATTATTCAAATTATTTCCTTCATCTCCAGTTTCCATATTAATGAGCTTTATTTGTAACTAACAAGGAACGTGATTAATTCTTAGATGCCACTATATGATGAATATCTATTGAAGACAATCGGCTAAAAGCGCTGGTTCTAACATATTTATATTCAATTATAAATTTTCTTTATGCACGTTAATCATACATCTGATAAAACGAATATTAGATGTTAGGACGAACTTCAAGAATAATCATACATTGTCCCTACTACCGCTTATAAGAAAGGAGATCGTGAATTGTCGTTAATAACAAAATAAATAGGTCGATAACACATAATAGAATAATTAATAATGTCATGAGGCTACCATCAAGTGAACTTCCGTTCATCTGCCGATGACTATTACAGATAAGAATTATTTCTGCGTAACAACAACGTAATTACATTTTGAAAATTACTGTAAATCTAACATAATATGTAATTTTAAGAATGGTAAATCATTGTAGATATATAAATCTAATATGTAAAATTCTCGTGTCACGATGTGCGTAATTAAACTACTCCATAATTACTCGACCAATTTTCGTGAAATTTTATGTGCGTATTCAATAGGTCTGAGAATCGGCCAACACTTATTTTTCATCCCCCTAAATGTTAAGAGTGGTCCACCCGGTTTACATTATATAAAAATACATACAACGCCGAATTTTCACCCCTCTATATATTTATGAGCAAAACGACGTTTGCTAGTTCAGCTAGGTAATAATAAATTTATAATACCAATATCTCGGAACTGATCTGATCATGTAGCGATAATCTAGGCGTAGGATTTAGTTAATGATCTTGTAACTGTGAAGTCTCAAGTCCATGACACAGTTTAATTAAAGTTCATGTTTTAATATGAAAGATTTTAGTATTATCTTTTCATGATATTGAGTTGAACTTTGAAAGTCGAACAACGAAGAACGCTTTAGACATTTCAATCTGAATAAAAAATAAGTTTTAAAATGGAAAAGCTATTAAAATTCGTTCTGGATAGACGACAGGTTGATCATGGCCATTAAGAAAAAATATCGGTGAAACATAAAAATTTGTTGGTTAGCCTTA
>JAOSYY010000001.1:7055812-7083276 GCA_025727935.1 Hebomoia glaucippe | reverse complement strand
AAGTCATTTAAAAGTAAATATTTATGATCTCAAAAAATAAAATATGAAAGACCCTTTTCAATAATAGTAATCTGTGATCATAGTATTGGTTAGAATATGATCTATAAATTATTTTTATCTCAGCTATTACAAAGAATATAAATTAATAGTCTCTCCCTCGTTTAGTCTGATGACTACTTTTCTAAAGATTGGAATCTTAATATATCGAATTCTAAGAATAAAGTCTTATGTTAAGAATTTTATGAAAGACGTTCAAGATTGCTTTGTGTGTTCAATTTCTTACACGTGGAAGAATAAGAGAATCGATATGAGTCAATTATCAGAATACCTATGCTTTGAATATCGAATTTCGTTTGATTAGTATTTTTGTATAAAAATATTATTCCTAACGGTGAGAACTATTTCGAGTTGGTTTTGCTATAGATATACTCAACTTGTGATGTTTAATTATTTCATAAATAAGACTTAGAACTCTTTACATTCATATACTTTTCACTTGATGCGATAATATGTTGGCTTTTATATTTAACAAATTAATATCTAATGTCGTTAGTAGTATAATTTACGAAAGCTAGCAAGTTGAAACACATTAGCACTTTTATTATGATAAAAAATATATAAGAAATTTTAGTTTTAGTGTTGTTGATATAAATCATCGATAAATATTAATATAATATTCGCTAAAATTTATTTCTACTATATGATATAAGAAGAACTTAAAGAATACAACCGTGCGATATAAACTATACAGGATGTTTGGCGACTGCTCCCGAAAACGAAGACAGGTGATAGTACTAATAACATCTTTGATGAAGGGACGGAATAAAATTCGATCTGACTTGAAAATTATAAAATTCTGATCTTCTTGACTTAAAAAAGAAATCATATTTTTAAAACGTTTTATTAGCGTTATTTCACTTCATTATGTTAGTCCAGCTGTTTTTGTTATCATACTTCATTGCTAGTTCTTTTTTTTTAGTAATGTATTTTTATTAAATTATCCTTTCATTTAGCTGTACTTACAAAATGGAGCGTAAATAATGCTACTTAAAAGTTAAAAATGTGTCTTTTTTTTAGTCAGGATCGATTTTTTTCCTTCCCTTCAACAAAGGTGTCATTAGTTCTATCACCCATCTTCGTATTCGGGAGCATTCCCCAAACACACTGTATTTTATTGTACGTAGACAAACACAGCTTTTGAAGTAACACTGGTGGTAATGTTTCTCAAAAAAAAAAAACCAAAAACGAGGCGTTTTATATATTATGAATATCACAGTAAAATCCAAAAATTGTTATTTATTGTAAATGCTTGCTGACTTAGTTAATTGTAAAACAAAGTTAAAATGACATGATGTCAAACATTAAAATAAAATCGCAAATTATCATGTTTATTAGTGGCTAGTTCGTATAAATACGTGAAATTTGTATAGTATGTGACAGAATAGTATAGACAATAATATATAAAAGAAAACGTTGAAAGACACAGTTAAATATTAATATGAAAGTTAATGCAATATACCAAATAACTGAGACGGATATAGCCAATAACAAACTCATACACTGATTTTGCGTAGTAAAATTTTAATTGAAACTAAACCAATAGAATCAAAATGTACATTACAAAATTGAAAGGACACTATTAACACGTTCATTTGACAAATGTTTACCAAATGGTAGTGAAAATGGAAGAGGTAGGGACTAATGACATTTAGTTTACCAATCATGATTGATTGTTGGTCGGGCGCGCGTCAATGTGAGTTATGTCATCGTTATATTGTTTCAAGCTAAATTCAAACCAAGGCTGGTGGTTTTAGGACTAAAAATCCCATGTGTCAATCTCAATTTCCTTGCAGCGCTTTACGGAATAGCATTTCAAATTTCAATTAAAAATAATTTTCAGTAGTCCAATACGATTTAAGGCAGAGTATTAGTATGGTAATACACTTAAGAATAGTAAAAGCCGTAAAACAACAAATTAAGAATAAGGTCTCTCATATATTTTATCACCTTAATTCAAGCTTTGAAATAGGAAGTGATAAATTTACTAAGTGATTAATAATCAAGGAAATAATGAAATGTCAATTTAATCAAACCTAAATAATTAACTTCTAATTGCCACCGTATACTCGTAGTACAGAGTTTGTATATACGATATAATATATTTATGTGGCAAAACGAAGTTTGCCACATAAATATAATATATCACGATTTTTTGAAAATATAATATCGCCTTCCTCGAGAAATTTACTATCCAACACTGAAATAATTTTTCAAATCGGACCAGCGGCTCCTGAGATTAGTGCGTTCAAACAAACAAACTCTTCACCTTTATAATATTAGTATAGATTGCAGATTGAGTCTGTACTAAGTATTAAAGTAGTCACTAAAATGTGTTTTTGTACACTTTAAAATTAACTAATCTCGATCTATGTGTAAACGTTTTTGGTATAGGTGTATATATAACGTATGTTAATTGTATCCACATGGGAGTTTCGTACAATCCAATCATTATACGGGAATAAAGAATCTAGGAAAAAGATACTATTAAGACACATTGTGGTCATATTAATAATGAAATGGTCTTACTCTAACAGCTTTATAGCCAGTGAACAATACACATCACATACAATATTATTTATCGACTGCGTGTCGTAAATGATATCGGATTTATATTATAATTTTGTTATTCAAAATACGACTCTATTTATTTACGATAAAGTATAAGATTAAAACGTATATCTTGGAAATAAATTAAGTCTTGAGATATCGGAATCGTCAAATTTATTAGCGGCTAGTGTAAGGTCAAGTTTACTTTGTGATTCATGGACGGGTCTTTTTTATTTGCGGGTAGTAAGAAAGATTTTGACGACATAATGAAGATGGTAGTAAAAGTTTTTTTGATGTGATAATATTAATCTTCACTCAATTAAGCGATCACTTTCTTCGTATTTTTTTCATCCTACTAATAATTAGTGAAAAATTCACCTTTTAATACTTGGTAAAAATTTCTATATGTCCAACTAAGGATAGGTTGTTGATATAAATAGTTTCCAAATCTTCTCAGTACAACCGTTGACTACTAGGAAACTTTATTTCAAATGATAAGCTTATTAATGATAATTCAGTTTCCATAAATAACTGTCACAATTCCTATAAAATTTTAATAAATATCCTTGTTCAGACTTTCGATGCAAAACACGTTATGAAAAAATGTTTGAGCTTTTTAAATAATAAACTGAAAAATTATTAAGAGACTCTTCAATGACTCTGTCAAAGTGATTCTGAAAGTCATTTAAAAGTTAGCAGATATAAAGCGCCCATTAAAACTTAATATCGGCTTTTTATTTATCTCAACTCTTGTTATACTTTTGAAAACGAGTTTTCCATTTGCACCGACTTCTAATAAGAGGTGTAATGTTGTTAGGATTGGTAGTTAAATTTTAATACTATGGCCATTTAGCCTGCTCTAAAGTGTAAATGTTGTCAATTATTGCATTTAAATTGGTATATTTTTTGAGTATAGGTTTTCCTTAAACTTGTAAACTTATAAACAGAAAATTTTAAAGAATATTAACTATTTAATCATTAAGGTAATCAATTGTATCAGCAGTAACTGTAACTGCATACTCTGCAATTAAAATACATTCTTAACTTCCTTTGTCTTTAATTAATAAAGCTTTCAAAATATCTTAAACTTATAAATTAAGTATCCAAAAAAAATTTGTATTGTTATGGACTTGAAAAAGTACGATTGAATTGGAACTTTATTTAAATAATAATATCATAAGCCAACTGTTTAATGAGTGTCGTTGACTTATGATATAATTTTTCTCACGATAATTATTGAACCAAGGACGGCGATTAAATTATAAAATATTATTTAAAATTTATTTATCCGGTCTGTTTTAGTTTGACGTTGCCTATTAACAAACTAGTCTAAGGTATGTATTCTCCAACATTCTATTTTCGTATAATAAAATATAAAAGACATAAGTGAAAGTATAGCATTATAAATTAATTTTCATCTCATGAAGGTTAACCGGATTAAATACTCAGATCTCTGGGATTATAATATTTAATTAAAAATTTCATCGATAACTGTAACTGCACTTCACTAGTGTAATCAGTTGATTATCGTTCAAGTAGATTCAGTGCGGGAGTGCAGCCTGGCGCTCGACACTGCTATCGATGAATGATTGACGCGACTTGAATTTCGAAATTCGAACGCGAAATCGTTCCCTCCAATTTATTTAAAAGTGGCCAGCTTCATTTGCAAAGATAAAAAAGGTTTTTAACAGTGCCTTAGTATGAATATTTGTGGTTTCAATACAGTGTGATATTATTAAGTTTCTATATTTTTTTTACATTGGTTTGTATTTTCTCTATATAATATATTCATATTTGAAGTATCTCCACATAAAATTCTTTATCAATTAAAAAGTTTGTCATTAACCACTGTGTTGGGAACATGGCCCACAAAACATTCAGGTTTTATAATATGACGATATAGCGCGTCTCTGCCTATATTATATTAAATTAAATAAAGGAACTAGAATCCGTCCAAAAACATATTTTTCTCAACCAAATAAATAATAAATTAAGGGATATGGGTAACTAAAACTTTGGCAATAGTTCAATAGATTATATAAACTTAATAATTTGTTTGTTGTTTCATAAATGGAGCCACGTCGATAAAAAAAACTAACGCCCCAAAAATGGTAATTCTTTGTTACCAAGAATGTGCCTATGTTTTGGAGGTAAAATAAAATGGCGGGTTAATAAAAGCCTCGCATTTTCGTGAACAGGGGTTAATGGCACTCCAGGAACGATCTTGTAGGACCGAGAGTTCTACTTTTGAGGAAATGCTATACAATTCATGAGCGGAAGCGATAAAACATTGCATAAAGATAAATTTATATTAAAATTTCCTCTGTTTTTCATACATGAAAACATTGTAACCAAAGGATTACAAAGATGTAAAGTCATCTCTCACCTTTTTAATGTTTACCTATAGACAATTATTTAAACGCTGTTTAATTGTAAAATAATATTACAAAATATACCATCACTTAAAAGCTATTATAATAATTACGTTTCACAAAATTAGAATTGTCAAATGTACATCAAGTAAACCGCTATCTTATTTTACCTTAAGAATATTATAAATACAAAAGTTTATGAAGAGTTTCTCTGGCGTAAAATCGGATTGTAGCAATCATAACATTATTCCAGCTTTTGAAATAGGGAATAAATTTTATTGTTCAGGTATTTAGGATTTCCATATACTCAGTTCTTAATATCCTGGGAAAAAAAATAATTTCTTTTTAACTGGAAAATGCAAATGCATTATAGATAAGTCACATATATTATATTTATAAATCTATTTCTGCTTCAAAAGAATATCGTAGCTTTTAGTGACGACCTACAACATAATTACCCGACCAGCCATGACTTTATATTAGAAATAGATGAAACCTTTTGTTAAGTAGTGATGTGTCTTTCAAGCATTCACTCCTAAAATTATACGTATTAGCTTATGGCTTGTACCAAGACGGTTTGCGGTTACGTAATCATCGAAATCGTTCAGTTAGAGTGCAGATGTCATACGTTACGACTCTCACTAAACTGTACGCCTTTTTTATGTTAACTTTTATTGGTTAGTTGGCAAATTGTTTTCGAACCATTTATTTGCCACTGACACGCCCTCAGCTGCAGAATCGCGCTTCCAGTTTTCCCGCAAAATTTACGATTGTTTTAATCAGATAATCAGATAATTTTTTAACCGGAGAATAAAATGCGTTTGACAAACTGGAAGCACTATGAAGAAAAAGCGATACTCATATAAAAGATGCACTATGCATGGTGGTTCATGACATAATAGAGATGTTTTTCAAAGTCCAACTATTATAATATATTTGTTTACAATTGCAAGCCTGGGAAATTATTTATGATTTCCATTCAATTACTTAATAAAATTCATTTTTATATAATGTTACGAGGACATCGGAATATACTTATATGAAAAATCTGCTGAATTCCCAACAATAATATATATATTAACTACTGCCAACAAATCAAGAGCCATGTTCTGAGAACACGAAGCCGACAAACATCATCATGTCTGAATCCGCCTTTGCAATAAATGACTTATGATCGTATAGAACAAAACTCGATCAACTCCGTAAAATTAAATTTTTACAAGGTAACAATTTTCACGGGTTGGAATATTTATACCGCAAAATTTAAAAACATTCTCAATTTATGCAACGATTTCCATAATTGATTACACAAACGTTTCATTTTTTTTTAAAAATCACTAAGTATAAAGGAAAAATCCTATTGTCCATTTTTTTTACGTGAATCAATGAAAAACTTTTTCGTTGTTCTTATATGTGACAGACAAAAAAATATTTTTGTAGTTCCTATGACTAAACTGCTAATGTACGAGTAGAGTGAATGAACTTTCTATTAGCGTGGTACTAATATAGTGATGTAACATTAACTGAATGAATTACCACTACGATTCTATAACAAACCAATGTTTTGCAATTGTATTTACCATTATTCATAGACATACAACACTACATAAAAATTGTATTGATTGATTGTAGGACGTACAGATAACTTTTCTTTAAATTTTCAATAATGTTTCTTAATACTTTTTAGAATGTTTCGGATTCGAAAAGACAATACATTTACTTTGTATGGAAGAGACTCCTCTTTTAGAATCATCTGAATCATCAATCACAAATGTGAAGTATGTACAAGTCTACCAGCTCAAAAGGCATTATATAACATAACAACGCGCGCCAGGGGACTGTCCACACTGCGCAGTTTGCATATTAATGTATCTAATCTGTGATCTACTCCGTGACCCGCCACAGCAGTGCGGACGTGGCGTTAGGCTTAGTGTACACGGTACTAGGTGTTCTTTGAAAATAAACAAAATAACTATAAGGTTCTGTAAAAAGAACGAAAAATGTTACAAGATTTATGGTCTAGGATAGGTACTTAGTTCTTTTTAATATAAAAGGTTTGATAAAGATTTTATGTCTCCTACGGAAAAAGACACAAATATAGGCAACAATGGAGTAGCAAAATGTCATTTAATATCATTCGATTATTAAACAATCCTTAAGATAATAATAATCCTTAAGATATAGTCACTGTTAAAAATAATAATGTAATCATATTCAGGAAACAATATTAAGTATAACGTTTAAAAACAGGTCTAGGCCAATAATTATGAATGTTTTTTTTTTAAATATAACGTTTTTCTGTTCTAGACAATGAATAACGTTTGATTATTAAGTCTACGCCTTATAGCGTCAATATACATTTAAAACGAAATCAGAGGTTAAAAATATAATTTTATTTCAATAATGATATAAAAATATATTCATAATTTGGAATTCGCTATAAACTGCATTATATAAAAGCTCCACAAACTACGTTTAATTGTATGATTAAACAAATAATTAATTAAGTAATATTGTACAAAAAATTAAATGTGAATAAAAATCTAAATTATAAATTTACTCTGTGGATGTCCTATTTTTAGTGATAAACGTAAACTTTGTATGATTGAATCTATATTGTGCAACTATACACTTAATTTTTATCCTTCCTATGGACCTCTAAAAGCCCTATAATCTCGTAACCAAAACACGCATAATTCAATCACAAGAGTAATATATCATCTGACATCCATCATTTATAAAAACATAAGAGAATCGCTAGTTCGTAGGCGACGCGCGACGCACGCGGCATGCGACCAACCTTGTCTGGTCGTTGTCATCGAAGAGTCATTCGCATCGTATGGAATGCAATGTCATGACATTTTACAACTATCGCATAGAGATTTCAACCTTATACTTATGTAATTAAATACAAATTATAATAGCATCGTTTAGAACTCTTACGTTCTTTTGCGCACCGAGAACAAACAGTTTTGATCGAATATGAGCAATATAGCGCACGTTCTTACGTGCGAAATTCAAAAAAAAAAATCTGATCAACAAAGGGCATTATCCAGACTTCCTTCGCTCCCGCTTGCATTCTTATTCTGTTTTAGTAATATAAACTTAATGGTCTAACAATAGAGTTTGAAATTAGTTTGTAACGTTGAAGCGATTACGTCGTATTGAGTTTTTAGTGTTTCTCAATGGTGATGTTCATTAATTTCTATAGAGCGTTACGGCTTAGACCGGTTATTGGAAATTACATTTTATGCTCGAAGTGTAAGGTTTATTTTATGTTATTTTATAATAGGGTCGAGTAGGTCCAGAGTGCGTCGACATTACAATTTTAGCCTGGTTTCATACGGTTTTTATTGTGGTAGGATTATTCTTTTTGCATTTAGGATTTCTGCGTAATTGTCGACTCTCAATTAGATTGTATGTGGCGTGTGATTAATGTTCTTAGGTCTAGCATCTTAATTAATGTTAGGTTTGCGCCTTGAATTATTTTTTATTTCGTTTCTATAAAAACCTGAATTATCTTGACTGCACGAAATATAAAAACAACAGCAAATTCTATATATTTAACAAAACGACATTAAAATATTGTTCCATCAGGTCTTATAAGATTTTACGTCATAGCTTATAGCTACCTCAGCCTTATGATTTATCATAGAATAAGGTAGGAAAATTCTTTGAGGAACGATATTTAAGATTAATTAAGCTGTACTCATAAAAACGTGAAAATATATATTAAGGAATAAATTTCATTAATTATGAAAACAATATACTCTTTATATTATCTGGGTATCCAAATGGTTAAAATATTTTGTTTCTAAATAAACGTGAGTAAATCTAATTTATCACCGCTAAACATTATCTTTTTTTTATAGGAATTTTGAAACCTAGGAAACATTGGTGCATGTCGCATTTTCCAGTTATTTTGAATTCGGAAAAATTTATTTTATTCAGTTTATAGTAATTTCTATACCGAAAGATGTATGTTGAAACTAATATAATTTTTCTCATATATCATTAGGCTTTGACTCTATGCAAAGGTAAAGTATTTATCTATATATTGCATAGGTCTTATTTTTCCAGCTATTCTTAATTTGCGGACCAGATATCTATTTAAATAAAATAACAAAGATGAATGAACGCGTGACCGTGAAATCATTTCTCTGAGCTTAAATATATCTACGTAATTCTTATTTTAAACTTATTTTCATTTCGTGACCCTGACCCATTTGAAGAGGACGATTGAAACGAAACGGGATTGATAATAAAATAATCTGAACGTTTAATATTGTTCATAAATTCGACTCCCGCTGAATTACAGATTGTTTTTTAAATTTTATTTAAAGACCTATGATTTTATAGCACGTATAAATGTGCTAATCTGAAAAAGGTTTTAAGGAGCCATTTGTTTTAAGACTCGTTGATGTAAATTTATAAAGAACTAGTTTCTGCTAGTGGCTTTGCTGGCGTTCTTTTCAATTTTTACACCTTGGGTTACGTTTTTGAACTTTAAATAAGGACCCCTAATTTTTATGAATATATAATATAGCCATAACCTCGATAAATCAACTATCCAAAACTGAAAGTATTCTCAAATCGGACCAGTGGTTCCTAAACTAGCGCTTTCAAACACGCCCAAATAAACTCTTCAGTTTTTAAAATTAGTAAAAATTTTGTCCTTTATATTATTATACAATTAAACACCTCACTAGCAATTTGGCCTCGGACGGGTAGAAAAACCGTAAAAATACATCAAAATTAATACAGCTGTTTAGAAGTCCATAGCGAACAAACGCACATCGATTTTTTTTAATCTGTCTCACTCATGGAATTCAAAAGAAACATGTACTTATGATATGACGGTATTAAGAGTACTATATTTTAAACGCCACCAAAAATTTAATATACGAGTATTATATTACCACACAATTTTAATCACACAACACGAATAAATATCTATTTTTTGAATAGTTGAAAAAATAGATAGGTCGGCAGCATATCATTAAGCTCCCAGTATAAAACGATCACATAAACGGTGAGGTGAACGAATTTAAAACATAACCTTGAGGTGTCAGGGACAATGACATACCCGCCTCAAAGTGAGTTTTAAACAGTATATTCGTAGGGAGAACTTTGAAGGCTGAAAAGATAGCATTTTTGGTAGTTCAGATTTTATTTAAGATAGTCTTCAGACGTTTCGAACGCGAAGATCTTCATCAAAAAGTCATTTTACAGGATATAGTGTAGACGTAAGTATACAAACTCCTGGCAGTGAACAAAAAATGCAATTAAAAAAAATAACAACAATTGTCATAGTTAAATTGCGATGTGTCAATTTTATATCTTTATCGCGACTTTCAAGTGCTTTCCGGACTTTGACAGACTGTTGCCTGACATAGATATTTAAAGAATTAACTAATATTATTATTGTGGAATTCAACTTGCTGTAGTTTTTGGTATTTATCTTTTTCAATTGTGTATTACTGGTGATAAATAATTTTTGGTGATGGTGATGTGTCGTTTGCCTTACTTCTTCATAACACTTAGTAAATATTTACAACATATTAGAAGGATAAGTGATAAAATGATTGCAAATAAATAAGTTCGCATGTTTGCCAAGTTCAAGATTCAACCTTGTAAAGTCATATACAATGGCAGACCCGCATCAAAGTCTAACGTCATTTGATTTTAAAATATGGTCACCTTGTGAGTTTGTTTACATTACGTGTGTAGATATATGGAAAATAATACATTATTTTACACTAAGTCGTGCCCACGACTTCGTATTATTCTTCTTTTGGTTATACAACTTTCCCGGGCTTATATAGACTATTTCAACAAATAATTGTCACAATTACCAATGTTCTAGCCATAGAGGATAAAAATAAAAACTTTTCAGTTTTACACATCATACACGAGAATATTTACTTGAGGGAAGAGCATAAAATGTTTTTGGTTTCGGCACGGCATATTGTTGAAACGCGCATTTCTATACTTCCTGTTTCCAAGTATGAACGATTGTGGGTGGAATTATGGTTTTAAGCAACTGTTTTTTGTTAGAAACGGTTAAACAGAAGAAAAGATTATCGGCTCTTCTTTTTCCATTTCTGACTGCAAGTGAATTACGTACTTCATTTAAATTTCTTGTTTAATTGACTAATCTCATATTTTTACTGTTACAGGTATGTACTCTAGTTAAATTTGTAAGTACTAATATTTGAGTTTCTTTTTACGTACTTAATGTGTACGACACTTAGATACTACAGTCTCCTGCAAAAGGTTACAATTTACATAATTGTAATAGGCTTAATAATATTACGCGGTGTATAAATTAAAAAATGAGTATGGAATAACTATCAATGTTCTCAAAAAACCGTTTTCCCTAAAATTTTTATAATATTCATCTGTAAAAACTTTTCTATCGGTAGGATTAAATACGAATGAGGACTCCTTAGGTATAAATTTAAAGAAAAACCTTTTTTCTTTTGAAAGTTTGAAAGAAAGAAAATATAAAGCGTTCAGTTATTACATTTAGAGATAAAGAAGTATTTGAGAACACTATTAAGTGCTATATCCTCGCGAACCTTCAAGAAAAGCAATTACTGGAGCCATTCGAAGACAAAGAACTCTATCAATCAAAGTCGTTTGAAAGAATCGAAAGAATACAATTTAAAGTTCTCTCGCAGACGAGTCCGGGAAACAAAGTTAGTAATGGATGAGATCTGTGATTATCTAGAAACTTCTAGCGCGATGCAGCTTTTACTGCACGGGGTATGATAAATTGATGTACTTTTTATCGTTTATCCATATTTTCATGTAAAGTTTACTCAGTGTTTCATACTTGGTTTTCCCAAAACTATAATCAATCAGTATTCGTAACTAAATCCGCAGTACATTCGAATGATTATATAATGGGTATTGAGAGCTAATATCTTGGAAAGATTTCGACATTGTTGAGAAAACTTGAGCCAGTAGTCACGGAAAGCGAGGATTGTCAGACTTGACGAATCTATGCTAACCTCTTTCCCGCGTTTCGCTTGATAACCAGAATATAAAAAATAATTTCAGCGCATCTGACGAAGATTACTAAATTCTGTACTGTTAACTATACTCATATATTACTCTTTTAATGTATCTACACCGTCAGTTATTTCTACATTACCTACCTACCTGAAAAATAATGTTACTTATATTTATATAAAATATAATATAATCTATTTTTTAAAATATAAGACGTAATTCTCTTCTGAGTAATTGTTTCAATTTTATTTAAAAGCAACTGCTAAATCAATCTATTTATATTACGAAATAGGGATGAGGCACGAATACCTAGAAAACAATATATTTTTTAATGTAATATGTATTAACATAACACAAAATACAATAAACCATAGTAACGCTATAGTGTTTTATGAAGAGTCGTTGCGAACGTATCTCTCAGGACCACTCGAGCTTATCGTGAAATTACAACAGATATTTACGTGGTATAAAGAAATAATTTACGCGGCAAAGCTTCATACGTTGGACACAAATTATAAGCAGTAGCGTATAATACACGCCATTTTTTAATTCGTTAAAAATATTTTAGAGTAAAGATCCTGTTAATGTTACAGCGTTTAGAAAATCCTGTTATGAGATTTAAAGTGACTTAGTTAACTTTTTTAATTACTCTACAAATAGCAATCACTTAATAAACATCGTCTGTTCAGTATACTTTTTCAGTACACAGTTATATTTTTCATATGATAAAGATGGAATAGTGTATAATGGAGTGATAGGATGTAATATACTTCATTTAAGGACCTACTTATCATAATTTAATAATAAGAATCTTTTCACTTGAACCACACTTGCAAGGAGGTCCTAGAAAAAATGACGGTGTTAACGTCGACAGCCCGTTAGGTGAGATGTGATCGAGTGGCGTGACTGGCGACTTTACTACCCTTAGTAAGGGTCAGGGTGTCCTCTCTGACAGCGGACAGCCTTATTCTAAGGATAAAACTAAATCAAATACACTTTAATAATAATTAAATAAACTTAAACATTAGTTTCACGCTATAAAATTATCGAGCTGAGTTCTATTATTTTTTATTTTTGATATTATATAAGATATACATACGATTTAAGATATATATACTCGTATTATGTATAAGACAAAATCACTTTTACTTTACTTTATTTACAGACTATATACTGTTTCAGTTTAATTTGTAAAAAATCAATAATTTAACATAAATTTTGTCTTCTCAGTTTTAATGTTTTTCAATGTGTAACATACGTTTATTTGTCAAGCGATCGGAAAGATGTTAAAAAAAGTATAGTTTCAATAAATTCGCTATTATTATGACCACACCTCAACTCCTATAGTGTTACGGAGTCATTAGTAGGAAAAATGGTGGATATTCCGTACATTTCTCTAACTCACTAAATTGTTTCTATTACGATACACGGCTACGTAACTAGATCACATTAATATAAATGCAATTCTCTTGGAAATATTTTCTTTTTCTTTTCTTATAAGTTTTCTCTACTTATTTTCTTAATCAAAAGCTTATTTCTATTTTGCTTATAACAATTAACTCTGAACATATTTTGATAATACAAATAGAACATTAACGTGAGAATATGTTTTATCTGAAGCTAGTGACTGGCGCGACTTTGCCCGGAGGCTATTTACTAAACAGAATTCTATATTCTAGTAAATCTCTATATTTCCTCCTTCCTTAACACGTAGTTAATGCTTTAAATAATATCCAGCTTTGCTATTACAAGAGACTTGAAGAAATACAGTATACACGTAACATTTATTTATTTACAAAATTAATTTTTACACTGCATATGCATATGGCAACTATGAGTAAAAATAATATTTAGAAAGTAAATTATCAAAATGTCTTGGGGCTTTTCTTAAATTCTAAAAGGATTGAGTAGCTTTAATGTTTTTGATTACATTGATGGGTACCTCACATAGGAATTTTGTCACCAAGAAGTAGAGGGGATAACCAAAATATGAAGATGGCTAAGAATCTTCATCTTTATCAATAAAAATTGCTGACATTATCCATACATACAATGATGTGTTTATTAAACAATTAGGTCAATGCATGAGTCGATTGCAGCTGCTTGCCATGATGTTCCGTAACGGTTATTGTATGTAAACTTCGTCTGTTGATTTAATATAATTTTTATAATAAAATCCATTTATAAAAGGCATACATGCATATGTGCAACATCGGTCATGCATTCTTGCAGCTCAATTTAATTCATGTATTACATATTTATTGATTTCTTTGATGTTTTGTTAAATCGATGTACTAGCTCTTGGTGGTAGGTTAATGAGAAGAGCTTATAGTTACCGACCTATGTCATCAGCTTTTTAGTCAATTATTTGGCACTCATATATATTTATTAAAAGTATTGGAAAATTCATAGACAAATATTTAATCAAATGTTGACGTACAGAAAAGTAATTTCAAAAATATTATTTCAGAGTAAATTGCTGGACAGTATGGAAAAACCATTTTCATTCACAAGAATTTAGAAGCATAGTCGCGAGGTCATTGTGCTATCATGCGACATTCAAAAACTCATTTTTTATACATCTGCGTTCGGAAAATTTATACTGTGATTATGCTGTAACCGCATCACCTTGAGACTTGCGCTCTGTTGAACTTTAAGAAAGATTATCGTTGCGTATATCAACATCTAGTTCTGAAATTTACAGGCTACATTAAAAGTGTCGAAAACAAGCTTTGCTCATGTTTTAATTGAATTTGCTAGATAAATTATTGTCAACACAAGAGCTATCAGGTTATTTATTTCAGGGATAACAGTGGGATACATTAGTAAAATTACTAACTAAGTTATGTTTAGATGAAAAACTCGACTAGTGTTATAATACTATATGAGAAGGTGCATGAAGAATTGATGAGCACCTTAAAAAGTGCTTCATACCATGATCAGTTGTTCTTTATTTCTATGATATGACACTTCACAAATGGTTATATTTAGCAATGCTGCAATCAATTGACTTTCCCATCTGTTGGGCCCCTAATCTATAAAAAATACTTCACTCATTTATCTAAGTCAGTACTATTTATAAACATTTTCGTTGAAAAATAATTTTCCATTATAAAGAAAAATATAATAGTTCATCTTTTATCAATAGCGTATTTAAGCTTACAAAATCGTATCCATAAATTCGGATCGTAATTTTACTTACAAAGCAAAATTGGCGGACTAAATCTTCAATCGACGCGAAGGCTCCGCGGAGTCAAAGGATAAAGCCTCCTTTTGCCGCTGACAAATACAAAAATAGACGTATGTAGCTTTTTTGTAACGCGCGAAATTGGTTGAACGCCTTGTTTTGGGAATTGTACGCTTCGCGAAAATATTCTGATTTAGATTTTCTCCAGTAAACATATACTTTATTGAATTCGATCTTCTTATAAAGAAAATAAATAACATGTAATGTGACCTAAGCGTTTAATACACTATAAAATATTTAAAATAAATAAGATTTAGGTGAAGATAATTTATCTACTACTGTAATTTATAATACAGCTTTAGTATTCCAGTCATTGTTATCTGATCCTAACAGAATCTAATCGACCATTCTTAATTTTCGGTTTAAGTTTTTTGTGTGCGTAAAACTCCCGTAATTATACATACATTATATACAAATTGATTAGTATAAAATAAATTTATTCGTATTGAAGAATCAGTTAGAGTGATAACTTTAATAGAAGGATAATATATCTAAGTAGCCAGTATAAAATATGACAAAAAAATGTCAATTGAGCAGTATACACAAAACTGGTCATGTATTTGCCTATAAAGAACTCAAACTTTTGCCTGGCCCTTACAGGAATGGACTATAGTTTTAGAATGATCGTTTCTACTGAGCAGCACTGTTATAAACTTTTGAAAGCTCAGTATATGAAAGTTAAGTCTCGAATCTACGATAACTTTGGAAACTTGTACAACACACACGGTTGCAGTTTTTTGCGCTCAACAAAGAGCATTAATCATTTAGTTATACAGATGCCTCTAACGAGCGTAGACCTGACTGCGTTCTGTTATTTTGTTTATTTATTACTAAAACTTTGAAGATTGTATGTCTTATACAGTTAGGAAAACTTTTCTGCGCTTCGAGTTGAAAAACTAATTATAATATAATAGTAATATACATGAACTTAGATGCTGGTATGAAATGCGTTTAGCATCTAAAGTCTTTACTTCTCATCCTGGACAAACAAGATCTAAAATAAAGCATTTCGATTCTTAATTGTACCATTTCCATTAAACAAAATACAAATTTTGTCTTAAATTACTTTGAATAATATGCTCTCTCTCCCTGATCTTCCTGGCACCTCTACATAATAATTTATGACAATATTAACAAATCTATTATATATATAAATAAGACATCAGTTTTCTAAGTAGATGTAATATTTTCTGAGATTATTCTTCCCATACATATAATTACATAAAAAAAACAAATTCATATGCCTTCTTTATAATATTAATATAGATTGAAAAAGCTAAACATAATAAAACCTAGTCCGATATTTAATTTTCTTCTGACATTAATGAATGAGAAAATTCTCTTCATATTTTTCCACGCGTGAACACATTCCAAGTAACGAATTTCTTCTGAACGAAAATCTAATTTATTCTGCGTAATTGACAGATGAAACAGATTATATGATGGCTTATTTTATGGAAACAAAATACTTTATTTATTGAGAACTAGTATAGTAGCGCGGTTTCACTTTGAATATTAAAACTATGATTTAAGGAAAATTCTAGGAGCGATTTTCACATACTCAAATTTTCGACACAAATTTCGTTAAAAAATTACTTTTTATAAATAGAATGGATCCGATGCTTGTTTTCGGACGAAATACATTAAATGTAATACAACGTGTAGGCTTGCTAATGGAAAATACGTTTAAAGGTCGCACAACCACAGGGGAGCATAATTAATTGAAGGATGGGCTTCGTTTTGAAGTCGTGTCGCGTATTTTTATTCATATTTATACAGCTATATTTTAGAAAGCACCAATAAACATCGAATGCTGGTAAAGGCTATATATCTTTTCGATGTCATAATATTATTTTTATGAAAATTATATTAAATAGTTAATTAAATTTGTAAACTAAATTCTCGGAAGCATGTGTTAGATTGGAAGAATGTGAATATTTAATGTTATTACAATACAAATATATAAAACTTTTGTAATGTTTAGTCTAGAAGTTAAGACAGTTTTTCAGGCTTAGTTATTATCTCAAATATATGGTTATCATTTAGTTTTTGTGGATCAAAATAAAGTATTATTTGAAAACAATTCGTTGGGATTTTTCTTTTTTTCGTATAAGTTTTTCAATACTTCTAATATTAATATGTTAATCTCGGTGAGAAGCAATTTACTGCAGGTTCAAAGCAATAAGACATGCATGCAATAAGACAATGAGCATTAAAAATGCAACCAATTTCGTGAAGTTATAACAATACGACAAAATTGTGTAAGAAAAAAGATCAATGATAGCAACCTTAGAAATGTCAGACATAAGTTTCGATCCCGGACGATAGTTTTCCAAACTTATGTGTCAGACAATAAAGAGCATTCTTATATTAGTTCACATAACTTGACCCAAAGTCCCAAACTTGTCCCAAAATTGACAAGAATGGTCCTAGTTTTCTTGCAAAACTTTTTCAAAGACTTTTTTACTTGATTTTTGAACTTTGTTCTTTATGACCCTTGACAATTTCAACTTTTATTTAGCTACAGTGGAAAACCGTTCCTTATCCTGCTTTAATACATTATCTGCTTCTCAATATTTTTAATGATGCAGAAAATATTATCAAAATATATCAAAATAATATTTTCTACAGCTAAATTGTAGTTAAGGTCTCAACAGCCTTATGTTGTTCTTCCCTTGTTATTTTTCGTTGGTTTAAATAATTAAATAACCGAGTAAATTACTTACAACATTCAATATTACCCTCTATGAATACAGAAATTGCAATAAATAGTTCTACCAAAATACGATTGATTGACGAATAATGAAATATCATTTACCAAGACACGATTAAAAGGTTATTTAATCATAATAATGCAGTAGGTGATAAATAAAACGAAAAACCTCCAAGTTTTCGTTCCATATTCACATCAGTTCTAGAAAAGTATTGTATTTCATCCCAACTAATACATATAATAAAATTTTATTTTAATACAATAGTTTAGAAGTAGGTTAAAACTGACTATCAAGATTTCAATACATTATTTAAGTGAAGCTAATGAAAGCGTATCAAAAAACATGTTAGAAATAAATTAAACACATATATAAGCTCAAAGTAAGTGACGTCATCAATTGTTACGAAAATGTAGATTTAGTTATGCAAACATTTCTTTGTTCGTTGACCGTGATAACGAGTTACATGAATCATACGATAATGGACTCTAATCTGCAAGACTTAGAATAGTTTTCCGAGCGTAAGTCCTTACTTTCACTGACCAGTGCCAATGTCAGTCTATTTTCTCCGTAACGTTACGATTGTGTAATCTTTCGGCACGTGGAATAATCGATTATTTTCATTACGTACGATTCGTTTCGATTATTCGTTATCTTTATCGATTATTATGCTTGTAATTATGATAGTGAATTGTTCTATAATATGGGAATTTTTCAATGGTAATCGATGTTAGTTTTGTTGGAGAAATGGATTTTTTGTATCGTGAGAAGATTACGCTTAGAGTTTAAAATCATACATTGTACAGTTTCTAGATTACTTAAGAGATTTGACATCTAAATTTATTATACACTAACAATGCCCCGCAATTTCAACTGCTTTGTAAACCGTATTCTGATTTGTAAACCATATCATTGTAAAATTTCATAAAAATCTATTCAGTACGTAAAAGAGTAACAAACATACATTCATACATTCTTACGAACTTTCACATTTATAATATTAGTAAGATACATGATTTATTTTCAATACGATTGTTAGAAATAAGTTTAAATTGGCTTTTTATAACTTTCTTAGTGACAAGTGAAATTAACAAAATCGTTTTGATAATATTCAAAGGTTTCTGATGTTGGATGGTATTATCCACCAAAAATCTCTACCATAACTTCCATTACTCTGTTAGTAAGTACTAAGAAACAGCCTTCGGATATAAAATCGATAAAACCATTTTCAGTTTTACGACCCTCGTAAAAATATGTGACAAGTCGTAACATGTCTTATTAGTTTGAGACATTATTTAGTACACGTCTATAATAACACAAACTATGTTATCATAAGATTACTATATCATATGTTATAACTGAAATCAAAGTGAATATGAAGACGAAGAGCCTTATTTCTAAGACATAGCTTAAGTTGATGTCCATCTTTAACTGTCAAAAATTGAACTTTTATATAGCCGGTTTGAGAAATTTTAAAATTAGGATCAGTGACCTTTTATACCTTCTCAAACCTAAAAAGAATGAAAATTGTATTTATAGTCTACGCGGATTGTAACTTACTACTGAAAGTAATTCCAAGGCACAGCTTCGACCACCTTCTTGCGAAAAAACAGTCTATCAGCGCCAAATATAAAAAAATTACAAAGTATAATTTCATGAGTTTCTTCCATCTAAGGTTGCAATATAAAACCCCACTCATTTCTCAAATACCATCCCTTATATTAAACGTTTCATTAGACGATCTATCAAGAGCCTAATTTCCCGTGTAAAGGCTCACATCTATTTTCTTTTTTCTCGAGCCCCAATAGAGTGGGGCAAGTTACGATGGCAATAAAACCTCTTCATATACTTCTAGCGTGCGTGATCGACATACTAGCGCCATCTATTGAAATATATTTATTTTTGAGCCTAGAAAAACATATAAGCTGTATGTAGTTATATTACGTTAAAAATTGTTCATTAAACTAACAAGGCGCCGTTTACCCGATTTAATATATTTACATGTTTTAGGAGCCAAAAAAAAATAAGATCTAAGAATTTAAATGCGATTTTATTCAAATTTACGATCGTTTAAACTTTGGTTTTGAATATGTATATTATAATTTAAATTTTGTAATTAGATTACACGCCAAAACTTTCTGTAAAGCGTCGAAATATAGTCAAATACGATTTTAGCGTGTGTAATTGACTGAAACGATTTTCATAAATTAGATAGACACACGGTTAACGCGTACTTTTCGTCATAGATTAACCATTGCTAAATGGAAATTACCTCCTGGGATCCTCCATAACAATAAGTGTGAATTGGACACAAAATTATTCGGCTTATAAGTAAGAAGACATGTTGAGAATACAAAAGCGAATGTCTTTTGACGCTCACAGTTCAACCCTCTAACGCCAACAAAGGTCAACGGGCAAAATTGGCCCATTCATCAGATGAATCGCAAAATCAGAGACTCGCTTATTTATTTATGAAGACACGACACTGGATTAAATTACGCAAACCATACATCATAAGAAATCAGACAATTTTCGGCTTTTTGATTATAAACATATGTTATATTATCTCATGGAGAAATTTATATTGCTATAAGAAGCGTGAATGTTAGATCAAGTCGAAACATTACTATTGTGATGTGTTTTGTTAATATTACTTGACTTATACTTATTTGACAATGATTAATTTTTTGTGGATACCCCAGTGGCTTATATCTTTCTGAGCGGCGTTAAGTACAGCATTAGGGGGTCTATCTGATATCATTTTAAGTGACTTTAAAAGTATTAAAACAAAGATTTTCTAACAAAAACATATTTCATAATAAGTCGTAGTTTTAACAAAAATAACTTCTGATATTACAAGTTGTATCTTAAACAAAATATCTTTATTTTCGTTCAGTCGCTGTTCGTCGAGTAATGCGTAATATTCTTTTCTTATATCTGCTAACATCACTTACTTCACACATGCCTCAAATGTAATAATAGAATTTATTTGTCCTCATATTACATATAAATAAAAACGTTGGCATATTTTGTTCTACGAGTTCTGTAATTGGTTTGTCTTTTGTTCTTTCAAATTCTCTTATCTAGTTAGGATGGTGGTAAACTCAAAGTTAGAGTTAGCGGTTACACAACGGAAATGTTACTCGTGTTTTAATCATTGTTAAGATTGGAAACGCGTATCCTAAAGTTACTGGTCTTGGAGATGCCCGAGGATGACAGGAATGGCTTACTTCGTAGTCACAGCTGGTGAACTAAATGCCCGTGTTATGTGAAATTTTGTATAAACAACACTTTCCTGCATGAAATGTATGTAAAAATAAAACAAACCGTCCTAAATTCGTTTAGGAGCTATGATATCACATTTTTTAATTCGGGGTTTATAAAAGAAAATTAAGGATGTACATTTAAATCACCGTATAAATATCAACACTAGTAAGTTTATCATCTTGAATTTAATTTACAAAGTACAACTGTCTGTTCTTATATATTTTATTATTATATAAGGAAGCAGGAAGTCAGCTAAAGAATTAGAACGCATCCCTTAACTTTGCTGAATTAAATTGGGTCAGACATTATAAAGTACAGGTGTCACATTTTCTAATTGAAAATTTCGAAAAGTGATTTGTAATTTCCATTCCGGCTGAACCTCCTCAGGATCTAATCAAAGCAACACGGCCCAGCGAAGGCAAAGTGAATCTTCACCTGGATCTATTTCGAAATTTATTGCCCCGTGAATTAGCAATGAACTTCAAGATGTTGGAAGTCTCAGATTATTCACAACTCGATCCCTTAGGGAAACGCTACGGGATATTAAATCGACGTTAAGAATAGGGTTGCCAACATGCCGATAGCCCAGAACTATTTATTATTTATCTATGGTATTCTTCATTTTCACAAACATACACAAGGTATCTATACCATTCTTCATTTACAATGGAGAAGTGGAAGATAGTGCGCATTTTTAATTAAAACCTGGCAATGCATTGTAGATATCTGGTATTCTTCTTCGAATTAAAAATTTTACCGTTACTTACACATTTATTGAATCTAGAGTCAAATTCTCTATGCTCCTTTGAATCTTAGAAATTATGAGTCGAGAACGAAGACGGGTGTATAAATACTTACAATGTCATAGATCTAATGTAACAAACGAATATATGAATTGCATTATTAAAAAAAAAACTAAACGTCATATTTTTACAATTTATATAAAATGAACATTATATTTTAACTAATATAAAAATATCTATATAGTCGTAATACAATATCAGAAACATTCTTAGTTCCCAAATTAAATTTCAGATAGCAACCCTGCTTAATATTCTTCTGTCTTTGAAAAAATATTTTTTGGATTCGTTTTAAAACGGGTCGGATTAGAGGATTTAAGATTTCGAATTTCGGGAAATTAATCGTCCGTTTGAGGTTTTTCCCGCGTAAATATAATGATGAAATGTAAACGTGGTAAGGGGAAAACTCTAGAAATATTTTTCTTTCTAAATTTCGTGGAAATGAGGTTTAAAATATTTGTTTAAATATTATGATTTTAATTGGTTACAATTATCTCTCTCAGTTACTTAAATGCCTTTGGGACTACATAAAGGCTAATATTAATGTTTTGTTTAGGAGTAAGATCTTTTATATTCTCTAACGGTACCCGCGGTTTCATCTGCACCAATTTTATATATAGATACTTCTAATGTACACAAAGTCTAATGTAGTTTATATTGCATACAGAAATTATATCAAAATTTAATGACATCTGATATTTATATGAGAAGGTCACAAAAGTGGGTTAAAAATCGTGTAGCTACAAATATTTTAAATATAATCTTTTCGATACATTCCCCATTAAATAAATACATGATTAACAATAAAGATATTATCGCGGGCCAAGCTTCGGTGCTGATGACCTTCCAGATAAAATTTTTTTATACTATATTTATTTTTAAAAAACCGTAATTGAAACTTTGAATATATTAGTAACAATAATAACTTACTACTACGAAAATAATTTCATGTGTATACAATACTACCAGAATATATAAATTGTTTATAAATTTTTTGTGGAAGTCATAAATAATCTAATTTAAAATCGGGGCGAATTATCAAAAGACTACATCGCTCATTACTTGGACCAATGAAAAGCACTAAAGTTAAACTGAGATAGCGCACGTCCTGTCTTTCATCAGACCACGAAGAATTTTGTCCTTTTTCTCCAACTTACAAGTGTTGATTAGTGTTGACACTATTCCTTGTAACTATTTATTAAAATAATTTCCAATTAGGTAATTTCGTCAATAGGAAAATAATATTTTCCCGATGTTGCGTCTCTTTTTCTAGTGACATGATTATGGGCAATTATGGTTAATGGCCTCTACATGCGAGACAAATATATCAGTGTTATTCATTAGATTTCTCCATGGTATGGTATCTCCTAAACAAATTGGCCGATTTTGATGCAGTTTTAATTGAAAACCAGGGTGATTGTAATCTTTATCTTATTTTATGACAATCTATTTAGACGTATGATGTTTGGAATTTTAAGATTACTTATAAATCTTAATGTTACTTTAATTGTAACTAAAGTGCAAGTCACAAAATCTAAGTCGATTTTAACGTATGTAATGTATGTTTGTTGTTATGAAAAGAAACTATACTTATTTTCAGTAAAATAATTTGGTATTTTTGATAATATATGATGCTAGAGCAATGAATTGAAGCGGATGCATATTTTTGAAGTTAAATGAATAAAATTATAACTGTTCTTAAGAATAAAAATGTATTTTAAAATCCGGTCATAAAAATATGTTTTCATTCGTTTACATCGGGAGCTGGACATGTCTAAATCGTTGGTGACACTTTATTATGGAGCATCCGTGCGACAAAACTGGTCAGTAGTTTTATATAAAAATTTCATGAAAAATGTATGATTATTATGGAAAATGTTTATTTCCTAGATGTGATGTCATTTCATTTTATGTACATGACCTCATTCATATTCGGACCTCGGCCAAACGATATTTCGGCTGCGGGAAAACTTACTAAAATATAATAGTTATAGATAACAGAACATTTACAGATAAAGTTATGGAAAAAAATGCTAATACAGACAGATATGCCGGGATATTGACAATTAGCTCTCAAATAACTTTGAACAAGCAATTACAATAGTTATATATAAAAGGGTGAAGATTTAGGGTTGTGTATATTTTTATAATCAAGTAAATAAATCTTTGGTCCACCCTTATCACTTTTCAATCCAACCATTTTTTGAGTAAAGACTCAATCACAAAAAAATGGTCGGATTGACGTATCGACATGTTATTTTATTTCGAAAATCCAGCATTTTAAAGACTAAAGACGAACGATACTTCACAATCTTTCATCTATAAATAAATTACGGAATTTAAACATATTTTCTTGATAAATTCCTCCCACCCATTCAATGCTCAAAAGAGTCTCAGACCCTTGACTAACACTAATAAAATGTAGATAAGAATTATAAACATATTTATTCCAACGAAACTCGAATATGCGATTCGGTTGATTTTAGCACAAGGCATACAATTAGTGTTGAACTGCAAAAACTTCATCAGATAAGTGTAATTGGTGTAAAAAGTTCGATTACACATAAATAATCGTTTTATTTCACAACGCAATTTCGTAGAATTTTATAATAATTGGATGTTCGTAACTATGTGTCTATAACTGACATAATTAAAACAAAATAACTGTCTCTGTACATTCCTTTTAGTATTCATTGTTAGAAGCAAGCTATAGACTGCACAATAGGATTACTGCAGTGCCATAAAGTTTATATACGATTATAGTTATGCGATTCCGTAACCCTTTGGCGTTCGAGGTATGTCGACAAGAGGTATTGAAGGAATTTATCGTCTTACAGTGCTCTGTAGATATGTAACTACATTGATCAAGAAGAGAACGTCTTGTCGTTCCTCCAAATTACTCTACACGCGCACAAGTTGACTCTATAAAAATTTACTGGCAGTAAATTCGTCGCAACATAATGTAAAACAGTAACTACTCAAATTATGTCTTCAACGGCTCCATAAAACGCAACATTGTCAAAACGTTTCGTAAATTAAAAGTTCAGTTTCTATGATGATAAAGGACTCACAAAATTTTCCGATAAATCTTATTCTACGTCGTTCCATTTATCTCCAACGAAATACTCTTCCAAAAATAAACGATTATATTCAAAGGGAAAATAACATTATGAAGGCGAAATTTCTCATCAGTAACAATATCTAATCTCAAAGATAGGTTTAATAGCATTCTTGGGGGACAATTCACGCGCATAACACAATTGATCCAACGCGACACCTTCCGTGTGTGGCTACTAGAATGGTGGTATGACAAGCTTGGCGATAAGTGGAGCTATTAAGGACAATATTTAAGATTCCACATTTTTACAATTGAGATGATGTTTACTGTTTGCTGCTTATTCTCAAACTTTTTTAAATTACGTTTAACAATCTTTCCATAAACAAAAATTCAAATTTTAAAATTGATCATATGATCGACCGAGGCATCGGGACTGACGAAGAAGAAAATTATAGAAAAACTAGTATGTTTCAATCAACTTCTATACGTCGTATCCTTAATAATCTTTAATATTCAATATTAATGCTTGATCGTATTAGCTAAACCAATTTAATTAAATAATAGTCCGAACTTCGAATTTGAACTAGAATGATATGAGAGAAGTTTCAAACAGAAGATATTGGAATAAGCTAGTGTTAGTGTTAGTTTGTATCCGCAGCTTATACTATTTCCAACCGCTGACCTAATGGCCCGTTCAATAGCTCGACCAATAAAGCTTTCAAGGAAGCGTTGGAACAAAAGGGTCGCTAACAGGAAAAATCCCCTGACGGTTTAGGGATTAAATTACTCGTCATTCCATGACTACCGGCGTTCGCGGTCGGTCGTATGATTACGAATTCTTAACAGTTTTCAAGGTGGGACGATTTTATTGCTGTTACCGGATCATATATTAAATATGCCTTTATACCACAAAGGTTCCCGGAAATAGGGGTTAATGAGAAATGTTCGTAAATAATACGAGCACAAGTAAAATTCGGACTTAATAAATTAATATAGATTCAACCATTCTGAAATTCTTTTATGTATCACTATTGCAGTTGTTTTAACTAACAACTATTCTAAACGTTTATTAGTTGTTATGCATAACGAAAAGTTAGAGATAGCAGAAAAGTTAAGTGAAATAACATGGGAATAAAAGGAGAAATGATATAAACTTCACAGTACTATCTTGAATCACAAAAATAACTACGCACATATTTATAAAGGTTACATAATCCTATCTTATCCGGTCTATGTAAAACGTATGCATATGTATGGTTTTGTTAAGACCCTTTTCAGCATCAGAAGCCTTCGAATAGAATAGGGAAATGTGTTATTTTAGGTTCATTCCTATGCGTCCTCACTAGACCGATATAACCTTGCCTCTGAACGATCGTATCATTTACATTTGTACAAATAAATGTCATTTACTAAGATTGTATCCCAATTTGTGTAATAAAGAAGGTTTTATCTTATGTTTATGAATCACGTTATAAGTATAATATGAGGTTCAGCTCCTTACCATTTTTATCATTTACCATTAAGGAGCTGAAGTACCCATCAGCCATATAATATTAATGATCCAATGATATGCTGGGACCAACTGATTTTTCATCATGAGATAATCTTCAATACTGTCCTGTTAACCATATTATATATACATACGTAACTTTAATTGCGACATAATAATAAGAAATACTCGTATATACAACTGTGTCACAGTTTTAGTTATCATAATCCGCCGAAACGGCTTGATCGATTTTGATGATTTATATCTACGTTCGGTAAGCGAGTGTGGTCTATACTAAAAGATTTTTGGACAAAATTTAAATTTTGTAGACAGTAGCATTAAAAAATACATACAACCCAAAATACCACGAACCGACTCCGAGACCCACCTAATACCATGAACCATCATTCATTCATTAGGTAAAACAAAGGCCGATGGGTCAGTTAGCCGACTTCTAAAATTTGATTGGATTATTTATTACTTTCCCCATAAAGTTAATAAAATCCTTATATAAATAACTGAATTATTTATATGAAATACATATTTCTGACTTTCTCGTTCCGTTTTGCGTTCATTTTTATAAACAAATAAAATTCAACCAATTTATCATTAAAGCATTTTAATTAACATCGATGAAAGCTTTTACTGAAAAACACAGAAAATTAATTAGTATCCACATCGATTTTCGGACAAGAACCGTATATTCGATATTGGAAGTACCGAATACATGTATTTATGTGGATTTTGGAGTGACATGATAGTATTAATTGACCAGACAATGGACGCCAATTATATTACGGACGCGGATGTTGTTCGAATTTTAATTGATTTTCAACGAGTTATGGAATGATAAAAATAAAACATTTTGTGTATGAAAGAGCTTTATGAATTTTACT
>JAOSYY010000001.1:7035463-7055760 GCA_025727935.1 Hebomoia glaucippe | reverse complement strand
GGGTTGACTGTAGAGGGGTGAAAATTGGGGGTTGTATGTATTTTTA
The DNA here is from genome assembly GCA_025727935.1 of Hebomoia glaucippe. NCBI lineage: Eukaryota > Metazoa > Arthropoda > Insecta > Lepidoptera > Pieridae > Hebomoia > Hebomoia glaucippe. The sequence continues at coordinate 7,055,714 of JAOSYY010000001.1, read as the reverse complement.
TATGCTGAATCTTAAAAAAATGAAAAAAAAAAATTTCGTCCAAAAATTAAAAAAAAAAAAATTAAGGGTGAACAACCCTTATCACTTAGGGGGATCAAAAATAGATGTTGTCCGATTCTCAGGCTTACTGAATAACTATATAAATTTTCATAAGGTTCGGTCGAGCCGTTTCGAAGGAGTTCAAGTTCGAACACCGTGACACGAGAATTTTATATATTAGATATTTCCTTTAGTCTGTCCTGACAGGAAGTTAAGTTTTTTTATGTTAATGACATATTATGCCTAAGTTAAACCTCAAATCATACCCAAACAACTTTTACAGACAAATACAATACCCTGTACCGACACTCGCAATAATCCGTCCTAAATTGACGTCGGTAATTCAAAGCGGCCTAACCACGGGTTTAAACTAGTTTCAACTGTTTGCCTTTCAATTATGTCCTGATCCGTACAACTCGATTGGTTTACTATTTTACATGATGCAATAGTTAATTGGAAATGTTTTCAGAAAAACAATTCAATTGTTTTTTTTTTTTAATATTCAATAGTTTGCTAACATACCTATCTTCTTATTCATAAAAAAATACAAAATTTTAATGACTCTTTCAACTAATAATTCTGCAGAACCTGTTTTAAGTAATCATTAAAACAAATACATAGATGACAACTTTGTGATCTAAGTACCTATATTAATTTTGATATAGAATTTTTAGGATAGGCTTTGAGGCTATTTGAATTTAATTGTGTATATAAATTAATAGTGAAGAGTTTGTAGGGTCGATATTGTAATTAAAATAATTCAAAGATTGTATTTTTTTTTAAATAAGAACATACTAACTATTCGATGACTAACGAACAAATTTCGCCCAGGTTCTGATAAACTGAAAAATGGTATTAGAACATCCTAATTTTGAACATAAAAAGTTGTAAAATGCAATAAAATTGGAAAAATTCAATGAAGCTACATCAAGATATTGAAATCGAAGTGAACGTATTGAATTACAAAGAAAATACTAATCTAAAGACAAAGAAAACTTTGAGATAAAAGAAAAGATTTCCAAGTTCCAGTAACGAATACAAACGGAAGTTTTAATGGGACAAGAAACTATTAACAATGATGTCTAGATGTCAAATCTGTTTTGATCAATAGTTGTTTATTAGACTTTTGTATTCTTTGTTCAAAAGTCTGTTCACTATGCCTGCTCTGGCCTTACGTTTGTTCTTAAACAACTTTCTTAGCTAACTAAAATAAACACAGAAATGTGTCTGCGACACATAATCAATATGTGTAATATGCGAAAAAATGTTTTAACTCGTTTTGTTTGTATTTTATTTCAACGTCGCCCGGTTTCTTAGAAAATCCGTGAAGTGTTACCATATGCCTTTTTAGTTTCTTTATTTCAATAAGTCGAAATAATAATAATAAAGGTTGAGTATTCATTATAATTAAAAAATTAAATAATTATATGTCATGAAGCTGCGTTACGAGCGGCTATCAAGTGAATCTCGTCTGGCCACTGGAATAGTATTCATATCGTAGTAACAAAACATAATTAGAATATGGAAATAGATTCAAACTATTATAGTAGTCTGTACATTGTTCTTTAGAATTTTAAAATATACTTTTATTCAAAAGTAATACAGAGGGATAGTTTAAAATTATATTGTAAAAGAATACACCAGCAGTGCGGTAGACATGATGCTCAATTGAACTTGACTCGTTGGCTTCGTTACTGCAATCCGATAACTTTCAATTCAATACTGTAATACAATTTTATTTCTGTTTCCCTTTATATCATTTCTAAAATGTTATTTATTGTCAAAAACGTCCATATAATACATACAAACAAACAGATTCGTGGTCTTCTGTGATGCTAAGGAGTTTGGTAGCGCTTATTTTCGCCTTTTTTAAATGATTACAGCATAGACTTGAGAATAGATTACGTAGTTAAGATGCTAGATAGGTTTACGAACATTTATTTGGGCTTACAAAACTCACGTTTCACTGTTCTAAGACCTATTATATCAGCTTTTAAACCAACTGCCTTAAAATTAGCCTATTCGCTCAGGAGCTATAATACCACAGACATACACGTTTATCTTATTAGACCCTTTTTCTTTACCGGTCTTTAAAAAAGAAACAGCACACCGTTGTATAATTAAGAAAGTCATGTTGCCGAACTGCCACCTACATCAAGCAGAGCTCAAGTGATTTGTTGACGACTTATCTATACTAATACTTTGAGAGTTTGTTTGTTTGAATGCGCTAATCTCAGGAACTGCTAGTCTGATTTGAAAAAAATCTTTCAGTGGTGGATAATATATTTATCGAGGAAGGCTATAAGGATATTTCCAAGAAAATGGAGATTCTTACTAAAAGTCCAATAATGTAACCCAAGGTGTAATAATCGAAAATAACGCGAGCGAAACCGCTAACAGAAACTAATGATATAATTTATATACATCATCTCCTTATGCTTTGTAACAAAACATGGAAATCTGTGAAAATTGATTCTGCAATCTCTCAATAAACTAAGGAATTATTACTTACCATGACACGATCGGTTACGATTCGCCTATACCACTAAAAACTAACACCATACATAGTTTGCTAACGTTTACGAGACCTCATCCGGTATTCAGCGAACACAGTGAAGTTGGCCGCGGTCCAAACGCTATTCCAGGCCATTACCTGGAACCAACTTCGCGTTATCGGAAATGTGAGTTTGATTCTACGTTTATCGCACTCAAATCGATTAAATAGCAATTTTTGCGTTCACCACTCTACGTCATTTGAATTTGAAAAAACAACAACACTTTTGGGAAAAATCGTTTCCGAAAATAGGTAACTAGACTTTTCTTTGAAAATATTACTAACATCCTTTCTATTTATCGTGTTCTCAGTGAGCTAGTTATATGTATTATACGTATAAACAAATATGAATATTTGTGTACCGTCGATATCTTTCTGATATTAATTCAATTATCATTAATGTTTACGCCCGTGAATGTTCCAATCTTAAAAATATGTATTGCAAACAATACTTTACTAGATACAGATAGAAGTATTAATATACAAAATTTAAAAAAGAAGCTCAATTTATAAAACAAATCTGTCGTTTTCAATTTGTCAATTAATGATATGTGTACCCTGGGTAACCTCCGAAACATGTGGTCCGCTATAGACAGGACACTGGCAGTTAGCAAATGGAATAAAGAGTAATTTAAAATCTGTTTAGTGAATTACGCGTGAACGAGTAACAAACGTCCATATAAACAATCTTTCGCGTTTATCTTGTATGTAAGGGTAAGACGCCGTTTTAAAAGTAACTTACAATAACATACCCTCAACAGTAATTTTTTATACATGAAACTGAATCACGTACTCAATGACTTCTTGTTCGTTTGCCAAAAATATAATGAAATACTTATAGTAATGTTTCCTATCTAATATTACAATGTTCGCAAGCAAACTTCGTAGACGAAATACCCATTGTTGCCTAATAATAATACTTATCAAATGGCTCGTTACAAGTTGTATACGAAGTTTGGTTGAAACCTTAGTTGCTTCAATTAGACGCAAGTTACCTGCAGTTGGCTATAACTTACCGAACATTGAATATCGACAGATATTCGGATTCTATTACAATATGGATCCTCTTAGAAGATGACAAATAGGTAACAGAACTATTTATTTGCCAATTATCGCGAAATCTTAAAAAGTACAACGTAATAGAATTTTGCAAATATGCTCCTAGACTTATATTCTCTCGTGGGACAGACTTTTCCTGTGTCTTTTTTGTTCGTTTAAGAGTTCGATGATAACTTTGAAAAGGTCTGTTGCTACGTACTTTATGCTTGAGGGTTCTTTCTAAAACAATATACTGCACAACCCAGCGATAAATGGGTAACTTTTCAGAAGTATACTTGACTGGTTCTCATCACCTATTTCTCCCTTGCGTTAAAACCAACGTTATGAATTTATTACGACATTCAATGTGTTAAAAAGCTGGGTCTGGTGCAACGATAAGGACATTTTATACAGCTTTAAAAGATCGATTCCCACCAGTTCTGATATATCCACGTAGTCAATCTACTTTTTAGTAAAGACAATAATAACTTAGGCTTCAGTCTAAGAATTTCTCATTGCTCAATAAAAAAAGACCAACAGTGCATTGCCGGAATATTACTAATATTCCGAACGAGAATACACTTATAATGAAATGAGTCTCATGTTCATCTATTTATGTCTAAAAAAGTGTCTGCGTCAAAGTTGATATGAGCTTTATCTTTATATAAGTTAAAACCATGTACATCATTCATATAGACGCATTTTAAGGTCTTGGCAATATAAATAAATATACAGCACACCTGGTAACTTTCTAGTACTTAGCGGTAAACGTAGTTTAAGGTTTTAATCCTTTTATTTCCGCTCGAAGCTTAATTAGAATAGAACTTACAGCAAAAGTTCCATTATTAACGTACAGTGTTCCAGACTTGTGCATCCATTTGTTACCAACTTGTTACAGAATTTCGACGTTCCGGAAATCGGAATCGGACGAGACGAGTGCATAGAATGTTGGAATTTATATGTGACGAGTTTTAGTGTTCAAAACTAAACTATTTGGTATAATGAGGGTAGTTTTATGTCATAGCGTCATTCATGACATGCATGTCCAAATTCTTAATTAGTGGTCATAGTTTTGATAAGATTTTAATGGCTGTCGTTTGATGCAATAATAAATGTTTTATTAGTCACAAATTCAACGTGAGGCTAGTTAGAACGAATTGTTATAGCTTATGTAGTAGTTAATCTAATGAAATGAAGTTTAATCATTAAGCCCATTCTATTTGAAATATCTGAAGCATTACTTAAGAAATGAAGTTCATTTTTGCTAAATAAAAGGTCTTATACGTCTCTTTCAAAAGATCTTGAATAAGGAGACTAAAATTGTAATCTTTCACAAATGTTACGCGAAATATTTTCGTATTTTCAATCATTTAATAAATTTATTTAACCGAGCTTTCTCAATTCCCAACACAAAATCTGTCAAAAGTTTATGCATCTTAAAAGATATAAGACGTCGGAAAATTCAGACCTAAGTGAAAAAGGACGTCTATTCGTACCCAAGAAGGCTTTACTGTGAGGCTTTAAAGGAATATTGCTTTTACAAGCGCATTTCATTCGCCAGTTGAAACTATTACCCGGTTGTTACCAAGCCATATTTCTCGGCGGGCGCCGAAATTGCACCGGAAACAATATACCTTAATTTGATCAAAAAGGTAATAACCTCCAGCTTTGAACATTTAATAATAAAGGTTTGTTTACAGTATTTTTAAATAAACCTCTTAATAGTTTAAAACATAGTTGTCGTTCAATTTAAAAAATTCCTGTACGAAACGAACATTCGCAACTGCACTGGCCACAATAATTACAATAGAAATATTGTTTTTTTTTGCTATCATAAAACAGACCCGAAAGCACGACATTGCTTATTATTTAAAGTAAATCAAAGTAAATGTTAAGTAAGTTGGTAGCTAACTTAAGTTAATGTTACCTCTTCTTCATTAGTAAATTGCACCTGTGCGAAGCTTTCGCGCGTCGTTAAATATTAAGTATAAATATTTTGACTATACTATTATATTATGTTGTATCCTTTATAAGTTTTATTTGAATCAGTTTATATATGTAAACGAAAACTCTAAGGCTAGAAAAAATATCGTCCATTAAACTTTGTATTCGTCTGTCAACTTTGATAGAAATTTATTTTGGAGTACGATAAAGAATATAGAGATCTTTTAATGAAAATACTTTTTATGTAATATAAATGGAAATTGTAATCTTGAGAAGGATTTTTAATAGCCATACTTATTTTATCGACTCGTAAGTAGCTGAATAGCAAACGTAAAAAAGTTCTTATAAGTAAAATTCCTGAACTTGTTTTAAATTCATAAACAAAGTTAATAGAGAACAACGGAAGCATTATAAGGAATGCTTTAATAAAACGAAAGCTTTAAAATTCCCGATAGCATTCCGCGCAACAATATTGCACTAGTTCTACGTTCATATCTGAATCGCTTCCGGATCCGCTCTCGCTCTAAGTAGAGGAACATCCTACACTTCAATATTTTAAAGAGATGCTTACTATAGGAGATTCCTTTATGCACCGCGAGTGCAACGCTAATATTTAAACGGAACATTTTCCCCCAGAAGACACTTTATGCTTATATTAAAACTTTTTAACCTACTTGTTTATAAGCTAAGCTAAATATAGATTAATGCTTTTACGGAGATAGACAACATTTCATAACTTCCATCTTTTTCACTCAGGTGTTAACTAGTCTATGTATATATTTCATAATATTATATTACTTTTAAATAAAATACTATTTTGTGAGGTTTAAATGATTTTTTGTTTTCCAATAGAATGGTGTAGTGATAATTTTAAAAATTATTCTTAAATTTAAAATGTACTAGATGCTGGAAAGATTGTTTAATCTAATGATAAGAATTTTATTTGCATGTTTAATAATGACATACATATATAATAATATTAATATTATTGATTTCAATAAAATATTACTTTCCTGATGTTTAAATTCTGTTTTCACGTTTCTATATGTATTCATCTATCGATATACTTGTATACATTATAATTATAATTAAATACGTTCTTATTAACTTTTTAAAAATAATTAGTAAAAGATAAAATACTTTTTGTTCGAATTATAATTATCATTTAACAGATTTAGTGTTTTAGCTACGAAGCACAGAAAGTTGAGAATTTAAATTCTAAAAACTTTAAGTAAAATTAGATTGTTAGCCCAATTATGTAATAGGTAGACAAAAAGGATCGATTGAACTTTTGGGATCTAGTTTAATTTAGTATTTTTTCTTAGATTCAAAATAATCCATCACAGTTGCTGGTGGGTTATTTTTTAGTTAATATTTTGTTATTTTTAAAGATTTTTCTTTTTAGCATCTAAAAATCATGAGGCTCAATTTAATAATGATGAAGTATTGATAATTTATTTATATTTTATTTGAATATGGCATGTAAAATATTATTGAATAGAATCAACTCACAGGCTAGAACAAACAAGCTTTAAACTCGATTAAAACTAAGTCGCAATGTAATCAATTGGCACAAATGTTGAAGAGCAAAATAATCAAAAGAAAGATAAAGTTCGCGATTTACCAACATCTGGAGGCTGTACAAGTGGGATCGATCCGAATTCAATAAAATTAAAGATTCAGTAAGCGTGCGCGGGTAAGCCGGTAAAATTGACGTTTACAAAGCATAAGCGTAAGCGATGTGAAGCCGATATGTACGTAAATTTAAAAAAAAAAGATGTAATATAAGACGTGGTATTTTTTGCAATATACTGAAAAAGTTTATTTTTTATTTTCATGATCGTTCAATTGAAATTAAATCATATGACATTAAATTAATCAGTACATAATCATGTTTAATTATTTTAACTACCTCTTAAAACGTAAATATCGAGGCGTGATATTAAAATTAAAAGCCATGCATATTTTTGTATATTCTGACACTTTTACAGTAACATCTTCATAATCACAGATCAGAAGATGTTTTTAATACAATTATACCTTACACGTTTATTTGTAATGTTTAAAAACGAATAAAATTAAAAGATACTGCAAGGAATTCACTAGAATGTCATTGAAAACTTTTTCTTTAAGTTTCCGTGTACTCTACTAAATCGCGACCACTTATAAATTAAGCTTAAAGAAAATCCACCGCATTTCCACTTAAGGTTAATATGTTTATTTACCGTTCCTCTGCCTAAGATAGGCTCGGTACATTTCGATTACTCGCTATACATTGTAGAGGTATGTAAATAATGTTTACTTTACATGTGTGCAAGTTTCATGGATATATTTAGTCAATTTCTAAATAGATCGAGGTTTGTCCAACTTTACCTTGGAGGCGGCCGCCATCGTCGGTAATTGGTAATGTATACCTTGAAGGCTGTTCTTGAAGAAACTCAATTTGCTTTTGTTGAAAGCGGGACCTAGGGCAGGTTATGACTGACGGACCTCTTATTCTTCTATGAGTAACTTTTACCCTAAAAGTATTGGGCTTCGATTACCCGATAATTCGCGATCTCGGTAACCGCTCGGGCTATTAACATCTATTTAATTTCTATAAACAGGTTATTCGTACGTTTATTAAAGTTTCAAGTGGAAAATAGATAGGAGGAATTTGTTAATTATACTTAAAATTCCGTATGGATCACAAACCACAGTTCAGGTGGAACAATCGTGAAAAACTGGGGATGGAATTAAAAATACATAGGTCGATGTGACATCATTGAATTATTGATAATGTCATATTGCTGAGGTTACCTACCAATGGGTGGACTGCTCATGTGTTGCCTGAGAAAACAATCCAAACTCTATCAAAATCGTGCATTTAAGATGAGGAAACTACGTGAAGTTCTATATGAACAGTGCTAGTGGAACTACATCTTAGGTGCTAATGGAACATGCTGCCCTCAGTACGGAAATTAATTCGAGCTCAACTCACGGACGTGTCAAAAGCGATGTGGAGTGCTCCGGAGCGGCGTGTGAGAAATACTTGGGATTAATTAGTGAGTGCAGCGGTTTGTATGACAATACCTGTCGTATCCTAATTAAACTATACGTATTCGGATGTTTGTTGATTAATCTGCATTATACAATAAATTGATTCAAATTAAATATTGATCTAATGATCATCATAGCAGCACTTGCTGAAGTGTTTTAAATATCAACAATCTTTTTATGTTCCAAACAACGGTGATCGGTGTCATCGGTATTTTTTATGCATAATTTATTTTGAGTTACTAAGAAAGCTTTAAAATTCAAACGGTTGTTTCTAAAATCGGCCGATATCACTGAAGTCTAATTATTTTTCAAAAGCGAAAATATAAAATCAAAGTTTGAAGATTAACCCACTATATATGTACTTTAATAGTCATTAAACAGAAGCTGTTATTATGATATTATATACAGACTTCAATTTTATTCATTAGTATAATTTATTGAGTTTTTTTTGAAGAATAAAATAACAATTGAATAACAAAGATTTTATCCACATCAAAAATAACTCAGCCGACATCTGTATTTTAAAAATTCAAGGCTTTGTAAGAACTATTTTTCGAACATTAGTAAATTTAATGACAAATATCGAAATGTACTGCACTTCTCGACTTAAATTGTTTTGTGATCAATAATTTGACCGTAAACATGGAAAAGTTAAAACACGTGAAACTCAACCTCCATCTGCAGCAGGCGTTGACTTCGCAAGAGCAAGAGTCTGTCAACTTAATCACTTTTAAAATGTTGCTTAACTTTAAGCGAATAAATCGTACAACACTAGTCTGAAACCCACGTGTCATATTACAAGTCTTGTGCGGAAGTCAGACCCACTCCTAGCCACGTCACAAACCGGCCTGGCAAGTCCTAGTCATTACATAACCTTTCACTTTCATAACCTACTTTATGCCTACCATATGCCATCAATATACAGTATATTTAATTTTACACCTTATGTTTTGTCTTATACGGTACAAATTATGCATAACGTTTTATTAGCTCTAAAAAGGAGCTTATCAATTTAAATGTAGGTTGATTTGAAAGTTTTTTAAAGACATTCTAAAGGTATGAAGATAGTTGATAGCGTAGAAATAATAATTTATTATCTGCGGTTAGGATACTGTGTGAATCTCTATAGAAATAAGTTTAATTATTCATACTTAAGCAGGCCCCTCGCGGTTTCAACTGCGTTGATTTTGGATAAGTATATAGGATGGTGATATTGATTATTATGGAGGTGAAGTAAACTATGATACTCTTTATTAAATAAGCAATCTGCCTGTGTAAGCCCCCATTGAAATCGGTCCACATGTTTCAGAGATCAGCAAGTAAAAACAGACAGACGAGAATTGTGTTTCTGTTATATATACCATATATTCTTTCATATACGTCTGCAAAGAAAGTATCTTGATATTTTTAACAAACACTTAAGTTTTATATATTTGTATACATAAAGCGAAAACTTCGAATCCCTTTTTATGAATATTGCACGCAGGGGGCTAGTCGTAAACATGGTTTAGGTACGTAAGGATGAAGCGCAGATAGTATTTTCAATGATTACTACTATTAAAGAAATATATTAATTAGAATTAAATTTTTACGAATTTAGGAGGAATACTCCAATTTTCAACAATTTCAATATTAAGGCTTAGGAATTTGGAAAGGACAAAGATATTAACCCAGAAATGCGAACTTAACTTCTGAAATGGGTAGCAAAATCTAGTTAGTCTAAGACTTAATTTAATTTAGATTATGGATATACTATTAAACATATTATATCCTCAATCCCATTATTGATATTACATATCAATATGCAATTAGAGATGCATCAGCGATCTAATACATTATTAGTAATATACATAATAGTATGAACAACTGTTTGTGTGGCTGGCTCCGAACGGTCAAACACAGCAGGGTTTGTGGTTTCACATTAAACACACGATAAGTAATTAATCACTGAGATTTCTTAATTACTTTATTACTAGATTATATATATAAATGATTAAATTTGAAGTGTCTGTTGAAAATAACAGATCTTTAATACAAAAATAAATTTTGGTCCGTCTATTGTTTGCTCCCTTTAAACTTTATAACGGCTGGCCTGATTGTGACGGGACTTTGACCGGTGAGTAGCTACCGTTATAGGGAGTAACTTAGCAAGTGTTATATTGTATACATAGAATCTACTCGGATGAACAAAAGTATAATGATAATTATTACATAGGGACATATGAATTGTCGAATTTTGACAACAGTATTAAGTTTGAAGGCATTTCAAATATTGTTAACTTTATAAAAAATTGTAATCACTAGTTTCCTCGCTCGACTTTTGAGGAATATCTTACAAAATCGCATTGAATTAGTACAATGTTCTATAGTTAAATATTTCTTATATCTAACTATATGGCAACATCTATCTAAGCAATCACGTAAACGTTTATTTAACAAAAAACTTAGTAAAAAACTTTGTTCGTTACTCTTTACAAGGCCAAATGCAAGGTCATTCGCTGGGGCATGAAATTAGCCGGAATAAAATAAATATGTTAAAAATATAAGACTTGTAGACCACTAACGACTTTAAGACGGCTCCGGGCGGGTGCAATATACTAATAAGGAAAAGATGAAACCTAATCTTTACAATATACTCGTTTACTTGTAATCCAGATTTATTTTTTAATAAAGTCGCTTCACTTGGTGTTGTTGGTTAATTGAATATAATTTATTATTATTATATTTATTAATACAAAGTACAGGATCGATGGCACACAGAATTGTTCTAAAATTCGGATCACAAATTGTTCAGCTTAAAGTAAGCGAAGAAACAGATATATTGTAGACGATTTGAAATTCTTCAGAAAAAGATGGTTCTTCCCGTTTTACTCAAAATTACTATAAAACTTTGTAGTTTTATACGAAAGAATAGAAATCGAATTAGTTGTAGTTTGTATTAAAATATTACTTGATAATCCTAAATATATTGACAATTTTGAGTAACAAATCGTGTTATTAGTGTCTTAAAATTATGTTGAACTGCTTATAAATGATGATGTTAAAGCTACGGTGAAGATATTTTCCTTGAGCTTGTAAATCTGTATAAATTCATAATCAAACTTAATTTTTTTTTTATTGTTTAAAGTGAAAACAATAAATCGTCGGAAAGTAAATACGACCTTTAGATTCAGATCCGGTAAGTGCACTTACTCTTGCACGCCATCTTAACTACGACTACTTAGCTTAACGACTGCGAGCAAACCCTACTTTTTATTTTTACTTCTGTTATCTAAAACATTAAAAATGCAAAGGTCTTGTCTATACGATACATATAAGTTTATAGATTTTTGTGTCTCTCCTAAGTAATCATATAATCAAATATTAGCAGTTAATTTTAATATATTATTCCAATGATAATGAATTAATTATATAGTTAACAATATTAGCTGACCCGGCAAACGTCGTTGATTGTAAGAAGGCTGAAAAATAGTTTACTACAGAATCAGACCTGCCGTATATACATAAATTTCATAAAAATAGGTCAAGCCGTTTCGGACGAGTTTAGCAACGAACATTGTGACACGGGAATTCGTTATAAATAAATTAAGTATTAAAATGACTATAAAGGTTTTTAAGCATTGGAGAAACGATAGTGTAACAATAACTTGTAGAAAATATTTTTATGGTATTCGTGATTTATGAACATAATTTGTATGGATAAAGCATATATTTAAAAATCATTTGCTGGGCGATGTCTAGACATTCAATAGGACAGTAATTCTGAACAAACATATGAAATTTTTGATTATTTTAAATTTAAACAAAGGACTACAAATTCTCACCGCGGTAAAATATTCTAAAATTTTCGCAAATGTCGCCGCTTGGGTTGTTGACCCGGTTGTGTACCAGGCCATATTAATTATGCCATTATTACTTCAGTTCAACGCACCTCGTTGAATGGCACCGACCTTGGTCAGGTCAGCCACATTCAAGAGGTTTTTGCCTTTAAACAAAAAAAAAAATCGATGTAACGAACCGTAAATGGAATGTTCTCGAACTTCTAAACAAATTCAATTATTTTTATTTACACGAATTTTGCTAAATTTTCACACGAAAATTCTGTAACTTAATTCATAAAAATGACTAAGAAATACCGTTAAAATAAATAACCGTCAAACTTTAACACTTAATTATATTTTTAAGTCTTTACATTGTTCTAAGCCGCGCTCAGTTCATAATTTATATTACCAGGTTATTATGAAATAATCCTTAATTCATCAAAAACTTTACCATTTCCCGCTTTTGAATTTGGCAAAATATTCCTTCGATCTATTCAAGTAAATCATTTTCTTAATTTCAAACAGGAACTTACAAAAAAGCCATGATGAAAATTGTATTTATTTATCAATGGGATTCATTTAAAGTAGATGTTTAATCGTCTAATGTTTTTAACTTTTAACAACAGAATTAGTACATATAGTAACAAGTTTCTATATTATTCAGTTTTAACAGACAATATATATTTGCTCTTAATTCCATTATTTCGGGCTATCCACACTTTTTCGCTACAATTTTTATAAATTCGTAGTCACGTAACAAACCGCAAGGCGTTATCTTTAAGGTTGTCATTTCCCTGTTTCTTCTGATTTGTAGAGTGTTGGGTCGCAGGGGTAACTCACATGATTAATATTGAGTCGAAAGTTCCCTGGCTATCGGGGAGAGCTTTTTTCGCTGTCAGGTGGAATTAATCTCAGGATGCGTTAGGGTGGAAATGAATTTATACTCAATTTACACTGAAAAGGGTAGATTTTTTTGCTGATCTCTAGCACGATATTTTTTAGATATAATGTTTTTGTTCATTTTTAGAGATCTTTGCTATATTTTAACTAAAAAGATAGATTTTAATATTATTTAAATGTTAAAAATAGATTTGCATCACATACTTAATTGATAATTGAAATTTAGGCTCATGCGTGTATGTTAAGCGTGAAAAATAAGAATATTCTATTATCATATTCAGCACATATTAACAGATAGACAAACTTTAAAAAGAAGAAAGAGTTGTTTTATTTAAATACATAGATACATACATATATTTATAAAAGCGGTTATCTTAACCTTAATTTTGTTTATATAGATAAATATTATAAGAGTATTGAAAATATGAAAGTAAACAAATACGGGTGCTTATTATATATACTTAACGCGAGCAATCAACTCAACAGCCATTAACTACAAGACAAAGACAGGAACCCGCATCTGTCAAGTTAATTGATATCGCTACAAAAGCGTTGGTCACGAATAGTCCCGTATTGTCGCCAATTTTATACCTCTCAATGTAAATTTAGATGTAGATTCAGTATTTTTAACGGACTAGCTAGTTTGCACGGTTTCACCTCTAATGTAGTGGACATGTGGCATATTTTGAGAGTATGTTCCGTTTATCATTTTTGTTTACAAGCAAGTAGATCTCGATAAAGTAAAAATAATTGTCTATTTTATAACGCGGTTACTACAGACGGTGTATGAGAAGGCAATAAACCCGCTCTGTAATATAAATTCGTTTGCTTATTCCTAATGATTTTCGCAAATATTAAAAAAATAACTTTCTTTTCTTATTTGATAGGAAGGCAAGCGAGCATAGAGTTTCACGTATAGTAACCGATTACTCATGGACACATCTAAGCCAGAAGATCTAGAAGACGCATTGCCAACCCTATTATTTGTCATTTTAGTGGCGTTCTACGTTCGACCTTGCTTATTTTTTTTATTTCGAGTTTTCGAAAATTCATAGACAAAAATAAAAACGCGTACAGCACTTCATGACTTTTTCATCTATGACCTATTAGGTTGTACTACTAAATGTTAGATTGATCATTAATTCATTAAGGTTGTGTATGGCTAGGGTATTGCATAGATATAGGTAAAAACCAGAAGAACCTCCGAGTGGAAATAAACTAATTGTTTGTTAACTTTATTACGACGTCAACGTAAAAGAAGACGCCAATGTACCTTTAAAGACTCCTTTTTTGTCAGTCGGTTGATATTTCAATTCCCAACCATTAACTATTAACTGATTAGCCCCGAAGTGTACGTGACTGAGCACGCACGGTTCGGTCGTATAACATTTTGGTCAGGGTTAACATTTATAACCAAAATAAAGCGTTATTTTTAGCGTGTTATAAGCGTTATTTCTGTTCAACCTTCATCGGACTTTCAATGTTTTTGGCATCTTTTGATATTATTTCTCTTTTTGTCCGGTGTACAATTTTGACAATAATATATTATTTAATCATAATGTCTAACTATATAAGCGCTCAGACTTTCATACCAGTCATAACGCTAATTTCGATATAATCTTTTGATCTCTGGACGGAGGTTCGTGACCCGGATGGAATTTTTATGTTGTTTCAAACTATTGAAAATGTCAATCACATCAAGAGATGAACTCGCCACCATAAAACATGTTTTTTTATAGAAATTATTTATGTATTTTAATATTTTATCTATAAAATGTAATTACAGAAATTCAAACACCCGTTTTAACTCTTAACTGCATCTTTTTCTTTTAATTGCAATTTTAAGTTTCCGAATACTCGAAATAAGAATAAATAACATCAGGACATCACTAAAATAACAACTGATGTAATGTGGAGAAGGCCTTAATTATCGCAATGCGTTTGCTAGATCTACTGCTCTTGGACATGTCCATGGGCGACAGTAGCCGATTACTGTGCACTGTATGTTCACTTATTTTGCTGTCGTATAAAAAAAATATAATTTCTGAGATGATTATAATTATGATACTTGAATACCATAGTATGTGTCATGAAATGGACTTAACAAATTTAATTGCTCTGTGAATTTGTTCATCCCAAGTGAACTTATAACGTGTTAAAAATCTAAGCAAATATATCGGCCCATATATTGATAAATCCGTCCAATTCTATCGCAACCTCGCAACTGTGCCTATCTCAAAAGCTCTCGTAAATTTTAATCGTCGAAATCTTAATCGATTCGGTTATTCGATTTAATATCGAAAAGCGTTTTACGAGCCATTACCTAAACGATTATGCGATATCTGCAAGTTAGCGCGTAAACGACGTATGAAAAACAGATTAGGGATACTTAAACGTGAATTTTAAATGGCATTTTATCGAATTCTTTTGTGGAATGTTTCAAAAATACTGTCTTTATTTCTAATGACGGGGTATATCGATACAATGGACGGTCTCGTTGGTCAAGTGGTAAGTGCTAGTGATGTTGTAATCATAATTTGGCACTAAAAGAGTAAAGGAATATTGAAATTTTGAATTACAAAACACTATTCGTAGCTGAAGAAGTCGTGATGTGCAGACCGCTTTTCGACTTCAGTCTGAATTTCTGAATTATTGAAATGAAAATAATTATAGACGTCATCGGACGGTAAATATTTAATTAATGTTGGTTGACTGAGGTATAACCTACTACGAATTATATTAAGCCAAGGTTATGAACGACTCTCAAAAATCAATCTTAAATTATGTTTATTATTTATTAAAAATAATTCTAATTTCTACTAAATTAATTCGGATATAGTCTCATAATTTTTGAATGTTCGAAGTTACATAAATAATATGACGAAACTTTATTCTCGTCTATATATTCTTCATGGTAATGAAAAAAAATATTTCAATTTTACAATAATTGTTCTATAAAAACTAAAATGTAATAAATTTTGAGTAATAATTAAAAACTGGCGTAGGCGGACATATCCGGGGTCACTGAACTAGTCTATCACGCGGATATAATACAATGTCAGTATTGTACTAATTTGTATAGAGATAAAAATGTGATAGTGCTTCCCATCTTTGACTAGGGCATTGTGTTTATAAAAGTTTAAAATGCTTTTATATGTAGTACACAGTACAAAAAATTCAGCAAACTCGAAAAAAGTGTATAAAATGGATTTCAGATTTCGTGGTTTATAGGCTTATAGGTATAGTTGTAGTATTAATGTTTCATAATATGCTTGCGAATGTCTTTCAGTACAAATTGTAATGGCACTTGAACGTTTTTATTTCGTTGTCTTAATTCAACATTATTGATAAAAATTCTCGTTTTGATTAGAGAGAGAAAAATGTTTAAATATAAAACCCAAGAAACATTTAAAATATCACTTGAAGTAGATAAAAATGTTATTGTTTAGCTATCGATATTTTTTTCTAAGTTACTTAGAAAACATTTCTAACATCACACATTATGAAAACTGTCACGAATCATCATTTTCCCTATTCCCTGAGAATCCCTTGACTACCTCTGCTAACTTTTTAAACCTGACGTGAATAAATGTCCCAAACTTCATAATTAGAAGGGAGAGGTGACATAAAAACTAATGAGGCGACCTTTAGTTGCAATAAAAGACAGGCGTGCGTCGTTTGCCGGATTCATCGTTTATTTTCGCCTTTTTTCGTTTACGGAATACGTGTCCTGAAAAGATACACGAATATATTTTTATGAATACAGTCAAAAACTACTCGTTGGCATAGTGGTAAGAATAATTGTCACCACTGACCTACTTTGACGATCTACACATTATCTCATTATCTTTACAATCAATCCTAGACACATCAAAATTACGTCTGGAACAAGAACAAACTTATAGTGACGTTTAGAAGATCTTAGCAGTGATGTTTAAACACTCGAAATAAAAATATATAAATCGTCAGCGTATGAAATAAATTATGTGACCGAGGCGTGCGCTCAGGCCTATCATAAAAAACAAGAAAAGAAACCTATAAATTGCAACTCACATTTAGTTTCTCATAAAATACTTCACTGCTACAAAAGTTTACAAACGAAGACGGATGAACTAGACTTCTCAATACGTGTTAAGAAATCACAATATGTAACTTCATCATAAAGTTAATCCGTGCATTTAGAGGATGCGACAGAGATTCATAGCTTCATGAGACTGTTTGATGCAATTCTTAGAATTGCACGAAATAGCAGATCTGTATATAGAAAATCATTAAGTATATAGAAAAATATACAACACAAAAAAAATCTCATTATATGTATATTTTAAATAATGTATTTCTCTTATGTTCTCGCGAGGTGTTAGGTAAATAAATGAAAAATATTATTTATATCAATAAGAATAATTACTTATTGAATTTTAATATTATGAAGCACACGTTAAAAAAATGTAAGCAATAAATCAACTAAGAAAAGATTTTGTAAACAAGCCAATTACGGAATTAGTATAAACGAGTATAGAATAATTATCTTATATTGAATTTTGGTAGAGAGTTTTATAATGAATCATGTTGATCAATTTAACGTCCGCTTCTGCAAAGTAATTGCTAAAACAACTGGCTTCTAAACACACATAATTAATGCTCGGGCCATTAATATCTCGGGATGTCAACGAAAATTTTCCGCTGAAAGCGATTTTGATTTACATTTACATATATGATTTAGACATGTGGCATTCAAGTAATCCAAAAATCAAGAACTTAATTTTGTTTTTTTTTAGATATTTATTTGTATTATAGCAAGTAAAGGCTGTTGTGTTTACTTATTATAGCAGTGACGTATACCTCATTTGTAATTATAGAGTATGATGAATTTGGAGGGTTTGAATTGCCGTAATTATTTATAAAAAAAATTTACCATCTTTATATGTAGTATAATACTTTACACGGGTACGTGTACGTTACACGGGTTATGTATTATAACACACATGTATCAGTCCGAACAAGGTTGAGATGAGCATCATGCAAAACTGTGAATTATAATACTATATATTGTATTTATATTTGATGATCGCAACACGTTGATAACGAGGAAAAATATTTATCAAAAGATAGCATTTTTAATATACGTAAGTTTAATAGCCACGTTTCAGGGTAGGTGTACACGATGTGAACTCATTAACGACGTCGTAATATGTAAAGCCGTGTTCTTAAGTGTGTCTTTCCGAAGTTAATAACATATTAGATACTCTGGATAATGTTAAGAGATTCCGTCCGGAATGTAGATTAATCTACTTTATTTTGATGTAGGGAAAACATTACTGGAGTTTGAATAACGTTTCTTCAAGTTAGTTATAATAATTATTATATTATAATTTATCTAGACCACAAGAAATCCTGTGGCGTTGTTTGTGCCAAATTTAATTTTGCATTACATTTGTTTCAATAAATCAAAAGATTTTGTCAGCTTACAAATATTTTTTCCAATCATATCAATATTTTTATTTTAAGATCGCTGTCGATAACAACAAAATAAACTAGATATATTCCACGCGTCCTCAATGTGGCTTTCCTTTACTGGGAGATTTTTGAATTGGTTAAATATTTTGATTATGTATGTATATTGTTGGAATAGTGTTATTTAACACGATCTTATTAACTCTATTTGAAATTAACAAACATCGATATTCGCACTTCGTTTTAAGCTATTTCTGTCATCGTCGTTGATAATTGAGCAAGGAGCTAACTATTAAACATTTTACTATGTAATACAGGCTAGGGGACCGATTCATACGCGTTGTATGATTTAAAAACTTCATGAACACGAAAATAAATAATAAGTTCAAAACCACTGTTGAACAAGGTTCAAGCAATTTCATTAATAATAACCGAGATTCATAGAACATTATTTAGGTCTAAATCGCTAGGCTTCAGCATAAAGGAGTATGGAGTAACTCCAGTTATTCATAGTAAAAGTTTTGGGTCGATTAGTGTATTCAATATTGAAGCGGGGACCTTTTAGTTAACTCAAGAGATTATGGTACTGTAACTTATGAGCTTTGTTTGTTGAAATTTTGGTTTTTTGTTATTATTGTGTCTAGAATTTATATTGTTATTGTCTGTGCCTTAACGATCACAGCTATAACTTCTACAAGGATTAAAGTGGGATATTTTTATATCTTTCGTATCTCTGTTTTCCAAAATTTGTACAGTTTTTTAGTTAGAATTCCTCGTCCCGTAGATCTAATTCTTTCACACATTGTTCAGTATCATTTTATGCAGATTTATTTTTTTTTATGTATAACAATCAGTAATATTATGTATGTGATTAACCTGAGGATTGTCTCCGGGTCACGTACTACAATCATGAACCGCATACTTGTTTGTCGATACCAAAAAAAACATTATTTTTAAAAACAATTTTAATAACAAAAACTGTACAATTTCAAGTTCGCTTTCCGTTTTATAATTTAGTAGTTTGCGATTGAAATACTAGCAATTATATTTTAGAAAGAGTCTTCTTTGATATTTATACAAAATTCAGCTACTTACCTATTACATAAATCTATTATACTAATATTATAAAGCTAAAGAGTTTGTTTGTTTGAACATGCTATTCTCAAAAACCGCGGGTCCAATCTGAAAAATTGTTTCATTGTTGGATAGTATATTTATCGAGGAAGGCAAGCATTATTATATTTAAAAAAAATATAGATCCTTACTAAAAATCCAATAATGTAACTCAGGATGTAAAAATTGAAATGAACGCGAACGAATCCACTGGCAGAAGCTAATAATAAATAAATGCTTAACTCTTAAATTATTTACTCTTTTTATAACGTTCTATACATACAGTGTGCGTTGAACAAAATTATAAAATAACTTAATTTACTTTTCAACCATCCGAGTTGTAAAATTT
>JAOSYY010000001.1:6986365-7017176 GCA_025727935.1 Hebomoia glaucippe | reverse complement strand
CAATATATCATACAAATATTTAGTTATATTAAGTCTTGGCTCCTTATCCCATCATCAGATAATCACTAAGATATCACATTAATGTCGTTACCAGTGTATATAACTTCAGACATTCAGTTCGGTGAACAAATAATTTACAATATTTGAGTACATTTCTTGTTAATTTTAAAGTTAATAAGCGTTCTCAAAATAATCTATTTTACATATTAGTATTACATGACCCACCCATTTAATTTCAAATTTAACGGCTTTAAATATAAATCTAGCCTCAATTTATTTCTATAACATTCGCAATGTACCAGTGACTCTCTTGTTAATATCAATACTGTCCTTTTTGATCTTGTAACATACCTACATGAAGATTTTATATGTCATATTTGCTAAATGTACCGTACCTATTTAAACATTTAGAAAAATCAAAGATTAAGATAATACAAAGATGTATAGATTACCGGAAACACATTTCATCTAATTTTAAAGCACTAGTTTTTTAAAACACTATTTTACATATTAAAGTGTGCTCTGAAAATTTTGTTTCATGGACTAAATTGAAATATAACATTTTCAAGCTTCCAAATGTTTTTATTTATTCCTTGTACGCTCTTTGATTATATTCAGCTAACATATTTGCGCTAGCACAGTGAACACCGGAATGACATCTGAAAGCTCTTTTCTACATCGGCGCGCTTAACAAATTTACCGTTTGAGCTAACTTTAAAAAAAAACCTGTGAATCGCGAATAAAGTTCAGCGTCAAAGTGCAGTCGAGTTTGCTTAGTTTATCTTTAGTTTTATTCGGAAAACAGAGACCCCGCTCTTTAGGGTGATAGCTCAGTAGGGTAACCTTTGTTTGAAACTATTTAGGATCATACCTATTAGCTAATCTGAATAGACACTGCTGTAATAGATTGCGTTTAACTTAAAAAAATATAACTTTAATAATATCTAGTATGATAAAAAAGAAAACATAGTCAAAACAGACACAAAAATGTGTTTTTACTAATTATGGGACATTACTACTGGATTTAAAAAAAATAGAGCTACAATCGTTTGTTTCTTTGTCTATTTATTTAGAAGTAACTTTGATCATAATTTCAAATTATATGTAATAAGTAATACATATATTTTCTATACGTAAGTAAACAAAAATTTAAATTACTTACTATTATCATTGAACGGATATAAACAAGATAAATAATTGAAACTCGCATAACTAAAATTCTTGTATAATAATTGTGTTGTGTTCTCAAAATTCATGTTTACCCTAGCAAGAACTCATTAAGTCGGCTCGTCGCTTCATTTTACGAGTTAAGTTAAAAAAATTAACAGAAATCCTGTGAACAACCTGCTATGTTCCAACATTCACTTTACATTATATTCACTTCATTTAACGAGACCCTTTTGCATTACACACTTATACATTTAACCCTCGACGTCAAATGAGAGGTGTTATTAGTTTTGCTTGTGTCATGGCATCGTAGCTCCAAGGGATGAACTGATTTTGATTTAGTCTTGATGTGTTTTTTTGATAAAAGTTATTCTATGATTTAAAAAAATCAGTTTAGTGTTTTCAATTTGTATAAATATCGTTACTAGTTTCTGCCAGCGGCTTTGCTTGCGTTCATTTCGGTTTCTACACCTTGGGTTACATGATTGGACTTTTAGTAGGGATCGTCAATTTTTTGTTAGTATATTATAACCTATAGCTTTCCTCGATAATTGCAAAATCCAACATTGAAAGAATTTTTCAAATCGGACCAACCATACTTGAGATAACCGCGTTCAAACAAACTCTTCAGCTTTATAATATTAAGTGTAGAAGTATAGATTTACGTCAATTAAAATACCTCATATAAACTCTATTTTTGTTTGATTTTATTCTTCTCAGTAAAAATTACCTATTCAAAGAATTTTCAAAAAGTTGGTAAAATATTGTTTAGACGATTTTTGGCAGAATTTTAGTTTGGCATAAATATTTTAAATTTTTCTCCATATATCTCCATGAATTCATTTAATGTACATACGGTTTCCACTGGTTTAATATTTGTATAGATAAGTATAATATCTGGTTAAATTACTACAGTTATCGTTATTAAATTCGAAACAAATTAAATGATAAACTATAACTAAGTAGTACTAGTGGCATATTATTGTATACTTCTAATACCAAATTATAGTGTTGTATATATGCATACAAACATTAATTCCGGGAATTGGAAATAGAAAATAAAGTTGTCAGAAAAAATTGAATGACATTATTTGTTAGTAGTTACAGTTACAAGAGTAGCTGATACAAACTACATTTATACAGAAATCCAGAGCTCAGCGTGAGTTTAACAGCACACACAGCACATCCTACTGAAATCGTTGGAACTCTGTAAATGAATAAAATTGTCGCCATTTACAGTTTCAGGTATCTGTTTCAGTAGGGTTCTCAATTTGAGAAATATAAATAAATACTTCAGTTATTATTGAATGACTATACAATAACTTAAAATTAAATGAATATAAAAAGGTCTAACGTTGTGGTGTGCAACAGATGAGAGGCATATTAGTTGTACAACTTGAGGAACAGAATTGTTTACTACCTTTTTTGTCTGCCACAAATTATTATTACAATTTATAACCGATCCAGGTTATCTAATCATTAAGTTAGCGACGCCGTATTTAAAACAGTTATTTAATAATATAGTAAAATCGATATATAGAACTAAACCTGATCGCTGGACAAATCTATATAAAGATTTTCGACGATTACCTAACAATGCTTAATAAATATTCTCATCTGACAACCCTATATTTCTACAACTTTTCGTTTTCGGCGCGCTTCGCAGATTCGTTCTGCATACTTTTTCGATTGTGACTTTCGAGGGTTTTATATACTGTTAAATGGTTTTATATTTACATAATGTTGTTAGTTGCTTTACATACATACATCACGCCTTTCCGCAAGGGCTTGTTGAAGACTACTCTGTGACCTGTCTTTGGAAAACCTTTATACATTTAAATTTATAGCAAAACTTTAGTTCAGTAACGACTACTCAGTAACTTCTCGAAACAAAATTTATAAGTTAGTCGAGATTCTGTATTGGATAAAAGTATGGTGTGTTTTATTTAGTAATTCTTACTCATGATTTCTTCTTCGTTGTCGTTTTCATATATTTAGATTGAAATATAACATATTCTAACTATTAAACCAGGTAGCCGTGTCAAAAATCCAAATCCACTTATCTGTTTTTGTGTGATTGAATAAGAAGCATCTTAACTTTCAATTTATAGTATTTACTATCATAGCTGATCTATCTAGACTATCATAGCTGGTGGAACTGTCACACAATAGATCCGCAATCACTACCATATTTTAAAAATATTTCAAAACAGCAAAATTACAAAATTTTATATTTTAGCGCACATAGATTGCACATTTTTTGTATATAGGTCTGCGTAATACCGTTAAGCTATTATTCATATTACTATTGTATTTGCTGCGCTTAAGGTAAACATATAAGCGGGCACAGAAGTCCACAATACAAAGCGAAACGCAATCTTATTCTAAACCAGTGCCCACATATTAGAATATGTTTCAGACGTTTCGCATTGCATCTGGTTTCATCAAGACTGAAATAAGTAAAGCATAGAGGCCCTTTGTGGATGCCGGACCGATTGGCGTAAGTTATGAAAGACTGCGGGTTTTTCGACGACTTCTATTGCGATAAATTCTTACCTAAACAAACGAAACTAATATACACATAATTTAAATGACTTTTTGCATTTAAATAAACAGTAAATTCTAACATCATATCGAAGAATAATATAAATTAAGTACCCCTAGTACTTAAGTTTACTACTGATATCATCATTATATAAATTTCATGGTAATAATTGTGGTAAAAAACAGTGAAAGCCTTATTTAATTTGAAAAGCATCGGATCCATATAATTAGTTTTAAAGATGAATTCTTAACATATTAAATAACTTAAAATGAATTTAATGTATGTAGATAGAATAATTTGCTGCTGTCCCTTAGGGTGAGCTTATATTCAAACTTTTAAACTTTACTTGTACATTACACAAAATGTTATTAAACTAATATCAAGTTGAAACTGTTTTATATGCAGTTATAATGACACATACATTTGATATCTACGGGTTAATGGTAATAACGTTACGTATGAAGGCGTGTTCTTTTAAATGTCCATATTTTTAAATTTTTTTACTTCACACTTTAGTTAAGGTTGTTAACTTAATTATCGCTCCTGTCCAATAGTAGTTACAATGCCAATAAAATCAAGTCCCTCATCACTTACACCGTAATAATATCAATCCCGCTATCTTTTGTCGTCGGATTATATAACAATAGAACTTTTAAATAAAATTACATTTGAAAAGAGCCCTTAAAAGTTTGCATTATCCATTTTACAATTTATTTTATGTGTTATATTATTAATAAATTGTATGTTTAATTTATTTTAGAATATTAAAAAGTAGGAAGGAGGAATAGCTCTACATTTATTACGATAAAAAGCTTTTAACTTGACTACGTGAGAACTTTTGCATGTTTTTGTTTTGCTGTGGTTGAAATAGGAATCTTCTCTTCAATACTTCCTTACAGATTATCTGGGTTAAACGAAATCATAATATAATTTACATTTTCATTTACCCTACAACTGCCAAGTTAGAGCTTCTCAGAAGAAATATTTTATAACTAGCTACCCCCGTCGCCTTCGAACAGTTATAATTTACTAATGAATAGAAATTCAACTTAATCTCATTCCTTTACTTAAATACTTATTTGAAATATTAAATTAATATTGTTATTTACGATTTTTATCGCTGTTTCTACAAAACATTGAATTTCTACTGATATAAAGTTAAATTATAGATATGTATAACTAGCTGACCCGCGCAACTTCGTCTGCGTCACAAAAGTTACTATACAAAAATGATAATCATTAAAATGGTCGTAGGTAGCCAACCTTAAAGGTAGACATATTCTTAGAAATGATTTTTGCGAAACTTTAACCGTTTACGCGACGGAAGCTCTCAAAAGGAATAAAATGTCCCAGTTTTTACAACATTTCTCATTCGTGCTACGCTCCTAATAATCGTAGCGTGATGTTGTATACCCTATAGCCTTCTTTGATAAATATGCTATCCAGCACTGAAAGAATCTTTCAAATCGGACCAGCGGTTCCTGAGGTTAGTGCGTTCAAACTAACACACTCTTCAGCTTTATAATATTATATACATACAGATTTTTTTCGTAATGTATCTGACGATAAATTACAGTGAATAATTTAAATAATTGTCAGTAATCTTATACATAGTAAGGTGGAGTGAATAGAAGAAAAGAGACTTAAAATACAATTTTTTATATATAATATATATTCACATTCCTTGACATTAATATTTTATCTGAAGTATCATAGTTCAAACCAGTCAATTAAAACGTTAACCGAAATGATATTTCGACGCACAAAAAACTATATTTCAAAATGTGTGATGTTTACGTTAGTTAATTAATACGAAACTGGATAGCGAAGTTATTAATTTAATTAAAATCAGACACGTTGCTCATTACACCGGGATCGGGTTCAATTTGATTCCAATTATTTATTAATCCATCCAAACTAATATTATAAATAAGTTAAATTTTGTATGTAATGTAATGTTGTAACCCAAATATTATTACGTAATACAACAATAATTAATTATACAGCATAGAAAAGAAAGCTGTTAGACTTTTGTCTCATGTTTTGTATTCATATTAATCTATAGTGATGCGTTGTCGAGCTAATCCTATTTTTATTTCGAGCATTCGAAAAATTTCGTGTAGAAACGAGTATTTCTTGTCGTTCATTAAATGGTTCGTGATCTAAATGAAACAGACAGACTTGTTATGTTTAAAAATTACCATTCATCTACATAGACAATGTTAATGTGTATACAAAATGTAAATAAACGAGCTTTATTCGGCCAGAATCAAACTAGTGCGCCTCTTTTACTCATAACATAGTTGCTGCAGCAAGGAATAATACGTAGAAAATTAACACTAAGTATTCAAGATTTTTAGACATTTTATACAACAATATAGATAAAGTAGCTTTTAAAAATATATTAGTAACGAGTATTTTCTTATTCATTTTGAAAACAATATATTGTAAACTGGGAAGTGCTACTAGAACATTCTTAAATTTTTATATATCAAAGTTTTTGGCAGATACAGTAGCGACATCTGTAAAAGACGTGATCGTAAACCGAAATGTAAACTTTTGGTGCATTCGTCCGCGGTACTGTATGCTCTCAATTCCATATTGTATACAAGTTATTGAGACACGAGGGCTCTTGAGTCCAATTACTACTGTGCTGTAGTTTATTTATAACTACTATACAACATAATATTTGGGTCGAATCAAAATATATGTCATACTATGCTGTATTTACGTTTGAACTATTTAGATAAATATATTAAAGTTTTTAAATAATACTCGATAACCTAATACCAATATTTTTCGGTTTAAAATTAAAGATTTAAACTTTTTTATTCATATTTAGCGTGGACATGTCATTATTTGCGGTCTTACGAACGTTTAATGACTATAAAAGTTTCTAAGTCTAGAAAAAGATATTTCAGAGTTTAAACGGAATAAATTGACAGACAAAGAAAGTGCGCGGTGTCTGGTTATCGTCTAAGTAACGGACAGGCATTTAATAAAAAGTTTTATAGGTACTTAAATAGGTAATGTTATCTTTATGTCCTATATTGTTTGATGATATGTCAGTTAATTTAATCATTTGTTTTTCAAAATGAATAAAGCTCTGTTCCTATTGAGAATTTCCATATTACATCTCATCTCATTTCCATTTTATTCCTATTGTGGCAAAGAAAAAAGAGAATGTACGCAAATAAAACGTCTTCCTCGTCTGGAAACGTGAAATCTAATAAAAAACCGTCTCGTTATCAACTCGTACCTACAAACAAAGCGACAATATGAAATTAAAAAATAGCGATACTCTTTGCATGAATACCTCTTCATATTCGCGCGAATGTCCTCGCTCTTTATTATCTGTGCTCGGAAAATTGGCGGGACTTTTTCACGTCTTTTTTTGAAAGTTACAAACGGGTGACGTTTTAATTCTGTTCATTTTTGCAATACACGATGTTATAGAATAACTTAAAATATGAACTAGTAGAAGGCTAAATGACACTTTGGGATTAATGTTTCTCTCAGCAAAATTCATTTTTAAATTTGAATTTTATCTTATAAGATATTTTGTTCCATTTGCGTATATTTGTTTACGTAATATATCTTATATGGTATTTAATAGTAAAAAATCCACGGTGATATAATAAATGTTAATGACTCGCTTTTTGTAAATTCAATCACATTATTGCTAATTGCTGATCCGATTATGAACAATTTTGGTGTGTTGTGTGATATTCGTTGAATGATAAATTATATTTTAGGAATATCAAAATACGTTTCAAAAAATTACTGTTTTAAACTGTTCTAAATTTTCAGTTACTTTTACTTTTCGGCTAAATAGTGTACAGACAGCGCTTCTACCAAATAATATATTAATGCTTTAATATATTCAGATAGACACCCGAAGTTTAGATATATTCTATTTAGGAATGGGTCCACCTTGTCTAGTAGTTCTAGGAGCTATCATTAATTCAGGAGATCTAAGACGAGTGGATACTTGGGTTCTTGGTCGAGGTAATAACTGTTCGCCTAAATTGGAATGTTGTAAGATATAAATTTAAATTCAGTTTAAGTAAAGGTGAAACACTTTTATATAGATTGAAGTCCTATTTGAATATAGAATTTGTTTATTTAACATACAGAAATGTTTTTATAATAAATAGAATTCTGACAATCAAGTAAACTATTGAAGAATAAAAGATGTAAGTTCATGACTAACTTGTTGTTTACCTGAAATATTACTAAAAGTAAACATTACCGTACTAATATATAATTAGATTTTATCACATATTGTAAATATATACTAACGTTATAGTCGTAGGGCGAATAATGAGTTAGGACAGTATATAAAATTGACATTGACCTTGAAAAGACCCTTTAAATTTTTTGATAACGTTATCGTTGTATGGATAAGACATATTTTTAAGTAGATTTTATATAACAGAAATCTCACTTCATTTAACATGTAGATTATGTATAACTTTGTAATTAAAACCTTGATGTCTTGGAAGTAATTAAAACCTTACGATTTCTAAGGCATATCTTTCCAAAAACGATCACTTGCGTCGACGGTGTTTTTCCAAACCGATACAACTATGTTTAAAAAAAAGCGGCCCTCTTTTGAGGTTAGCAAGGTATGAGCAAAACTCTCTTTGCATCATCAGGAAACATCTCTTCGATTAACCGTTATTCCTTTAACAAACGTAACAACGATTAAAAAATTAAGTGACAGAAAAATACACCAAAAAAATGGTCATGTCTACATTACACCTTCTCGTAATTACAAACTACGGGTCCCCATTAATATTGGAGTCAGCGGTGCGAGACCCCATCCCGTGACGCTGCCTGCTCACGGAACCCCAATTTTATAGCCATTTGTCATTAAAATTTCTACATTAGCTACGCCTAGTGACGCGGAACAAGTCGACTGTATATTATAGAATAATTTTTTAATACTGTTTTAATCCTTTCGCTTCACTGTAGGTTAGTGATGAGAATCAATAACGCCATCTTGGAAAAGTACAAAAATTCCGAAACAACAGAAATGAAGTCGTTACGTAATAGGTCGGAAGACACCCATTACTCGAAATGCCATAAAAAATTATCTGTATGGATCTGCCATACTTGTAAATAATGCAACAAATTTTGCTGTGGCTTTTATTATGATTTAGATGGATTTTTATAAATATCCACATATCAGCAAAACTGATTAAACACATACATTTAATTTAATGGTGTCGGTAAAGAATCAAAATCTTCTATAATATTTTTTATGAATATCTTAGTCTTACTTCTAATCTTGTATAATGTTAAATATGATAATTAAATTTAGGTTTTAATTTTTTCAACAAATTACTAAAGCGATCCATGCGTGAATCTCTAGTTAAAAACAAGATAGCACAAACTACTTCCATTTTGATGGATAAAATATCAAGGAAACTTAAACACAGACATCCCTATTCGTTCAAGCCAAACTAAAACTCGTCACGCTTGTACTGTACGAGTCACACGTACGAAATTATTCAGATGAAAAGTTTACATTGTTTTTAGACCAAGAGCTAGGAGTTACATAAATCTGAAACGTATTGAAAATGTCTTGAAAACTTAACATCTACTTTAAGCAGTTTCTAACTTATTTGATGCCATAATAAATTTTAAATAGTTTATTCTGTATATGGTTACTATAATGTACGTCGGTTAAATACTGTGATGGTACTTGGCTATTGATAAAGATTTTCATCTTTGAATGAAGTTTCTGAAGTATCTATTACTTTAATCCAGTTTATGTACAGAGATACGACATATCTTGCTTACGTAATGGAGCATATATTGACACTTTAAATTATCTTCTAAAACAGTGACCAAATTTACCGAATATAAACGAAAAATAATATAGGGATTAAATTAACGAATCTTATTTTCACCATTCAGTTTGGAGTTAAAGGTGGATGTATAAAAAAAGAACTTATGTAATTGATAAGGCCAATGTGTTAGAGTTATGGCAAATAGTACAAGCATTAAAGTAGGTACAACCGACTCTTAGACTATATATTCATGGTTCTCTGCACAAGTTGCGTCGATGTGGACACGCGGTCGTCCGGAACTCGCCCGCGTCAGACGTTAGTTTTGTTTTTGAAATTCAAACGATCGAAATTTTTTTTTACAATGGAAAAACGACATGTTTGTCCTAGGTACATCGTACGTGCTGGGTGCGCCACGTATATCGTTTACTCAGTTGCTCGAATGAAATGTATTTTGTTTTCTGAGATATTTATAGACCTGTGTGCATATGATATTGTTTACAAAAAATATGAAAAAGAAATCTTGATAGATAAAATGTACCTACTTAATTTTTACAATCTAAACAGCTTATTACGTTTTTAGTTTCGAAAACTTGTAGTACTACATCTTTCTCAATTTTTAATAAACATTTTTGATTTATTGTTACAGTAATATTCTTTGTTATAGTTAAATATTATGAAACCGAATAATGCTATAAAAAAAGCTATTAAAATGTATGGGTAAATAAAAAAAAACTTTTTATTAAACTCTCTGGGCGGTGATACAATTTTTATGCGGGTACAACGCTCGTCGTTTAGAGTGTAGTGAGGCACACGAAATTATCGATATTCGAAGATGAGGTCTGCGTTTAACGTTTATTATAATTTGTTTATCGATTTAATTAAAGCGATGTGAGGAAAATGATGATCATAATATAGTAGTTTGCGTGTTGTTAATATAAAAAAAATATTAAAATTTCACATTGCAATGCTGCAGAGTACTTTTATTGCGTATTCGTGTGAAGCTGGAATATATATATTCCCCTGTAACCATATTTTTAATTTAACTGTTTAATCCAAAAAGAACTATAAGATTTATTGTTACTTGTAGTTAATAAAATGTTAAATACTATAATATCGTTAACTGGAACATCACTACCTATTACTTAACAGTGAAGTAAACACTACTCGACAGATGTTCGAGAGATATGTTGATAGATAGATTATTCTATGCTATAATATAGAAAACAATTGACACTTGGAACCTTCGAACAATAATATACACTTCATAACAATGCTATTGAACATAACATATATTCATACTATATTATTATTTATATGCTGTCCTGAATTGTCCGGTGCAAGCCTTGGCCACATATTGTGTTATATAATAAATAATTAACTTACCCTTTCCTTATTAGCGATATTCACATCGGGTCATGCAGTGCTTTTTTCTTTTGCCGCAATCAGTGGATTCGATTCTTGGTTAGAAATAATTTTTTTTATTCCAAATTCTAATGATGCAGTTTTTGCTTTTTACCAAAACCGGGAGTACTTTTCGCTATACCTTATAATTTCGGATCTGACCATGCCAATTTGAAAAATTCACCTGTTTATATTTTCACAATAAGCTATTAGGTTCATCCGAGTCACATACCACCATTCACAGATGGAAAAGTCGTGAAGTGCTGTGCGTGTTTCCATTCCAGTCTATGAATTAGCCAATACTCTATTAAAAAGAAATAAGACTGGCAGCAGAACGTCACTAAAGATGTCAAAAGATATAATATGGCCAAGGCCTGAAGATTGGCAACGCATCTTTTAGATCTACTGATCTTGGAGGTGTCCATGGGCGGCAGGAATCGCTTAGTATGGATGAACTGTATGCTCGCTTGCCTTCCTATCGCATGAAGAAAAAAAAATTTATTGATTTCCAAAGATGTTAGAACCGCACAAAGTTGGGTACATAAAGCTAGTATCTAATAATATAACTTTTTAAGTATCTTACGCTTGAGTCATCAGTTATATGAAATACAAAGGCAAAGTCTAAACTAAGCGCGATAAAGGCACAGTAATTAAAGCATTTATAACAAATTAAACCCCTTTATTTTGAACCTAGAATTATTCAGTTAATTTACAAGTTTGTTGAAAGCTTTGTAAATTTTAGTTTGTTATATATTAATTATCCACTTTGAGTACAATTTAGTATACTTGTATCTATCTACTCATTCCAACTACAGCCCAGGCGTTCCTCATCCCTTCTCCATATACTATTAGGACATTAAAATTATACTTTTTAACTCACTTATATTAGTTTGCCTCGTATGTGATTATATAAAGGTATATCTTAGAGCAAGTTCTATGTCTGATATAGACAAAGAGGAGGCCTGCTTAAGTGTAAAGATGTCCTCAATCTATTTCATGCTTTTAAGACTGGCAGTAGTTCAAAATCGGAAAGGAATATATATATTTATCCAATAAATACAAGAGAGATATAATTGACGATAATTGATGAGTAAACGGTATACGACTTATTATTAATTTCAGAAATAAAAATATATCTCCCTATACCATAATACAGGACATAGGACGTCAACATCTAAAAATAAGAATCAATAATCTGTAATCGTTACAAGGTAGAACCAAACTAGGTGTAACCCTAAGTTGGAAGGTAAAATACTAATCCTAAGTTATGTTTTCATTAAAAAATGATCAAAACAATAACAGGGCAAGTCAATATCAAAATCATATTACAGACCTCAAAATGCATGCAACGGAACCCCATTTCATCACGCGACGTCGCGTCGGCTCCAATTATTTGTCCTCATTTGAAATGGAAATGTGTTCGCAAATTGCAGCTTTCGTTATTAACGAAGTTTTATTCGGAGGATATTGCACATTTCATAAATCTTTATATGTTTTTATGTACACTGGTAATTGTTTAACATTAAATTGATTAAAATATATATATCTAGTTATTCTCATGATATAAAATCGGATTTGTATACATAATTTCGTTAAAATCCGAAACTATTTGACCGATCATTATGAAAATTTGTTATGTATTTGCATTTTTTCACGGCATATGGTAATATGATACCCCTAGTATGTTAACATGTTATATGACGCAGACGGATCAGCAAGTTCTGATATTAAGTCTGGTATACCATGCTTATGAATTTTCAAAAATTTCTATAAGCATGTTACTTATACGGACTTTAATCTTTTGAATTTTAAATGGATGGAAATAAATTATTAAAATTAAATCATATTTTACCATCATGTGATTCTTGTCTCGTCTGTCTAAGACTAATATAAAAATATTGTAATGATTACCATATTCGTGTTATTCTCTAACAAGTTTAGTTCTGGACTGCCGTCTGCTTAGGTTTCTAGAACAGATGAAATGTTTATTGCACTTCAAGGCCTTTCTAGGAACGGTGATTCGTGACCCGGATTGAATTTTCAATATTCCCCCCATCTGCGTGCTCATTACCAGATGTACGAACGTGCTAATAGAAAATAACTAACACTATACTAGCGGGAATCGAAACCACAGCCGATCGTTGCAAGGTAATTTGTACTAGCCGAAACACTAACGCACTTTCAAGTGGTGTTAAATCAATACAACTTAGAATTTAGATCAGTATATAATGTTTAGGTAATATAAGGCATATCTCATTCATAACTATTGAATTCCTTAGTCATTTAACCCGCGATGGAAGAATAGTGTTATGAGTTCTGTGTCTGTTGGGCACATTATAGCTTCTAGATGAATGGTCTGATTTAGCTGCGGTTATTTGGTTAAAATGCTAATGTGATGTAGATGTATTTTAGCTAAATTTTTTTGCAAATCTATAGAAGCACTGTTAGAAAATAAGTTACTCAGAAATATCATCGATAATACCTAAGATAGTAATTAATTGACATTTACAATAAACTATTTCTAAAGTTCTATTTAGAATTGTAATACAATCTTATCATATAAAAGAATTCGTGGTTGTAACAAAGCGAAACACATCTGTCTTGACTATTAACATTTATTAGGTGTCTCTTTAATATGCTGGTCTATAACAAATTTGTTCGTTAACGAATATAAGATTCATTGCGTGTTCAAAAGCATCCTGAGAATGTCGGCAACAAATTCGTTTTATAAAAATAGAAGAATAAAATATAGTCAAAGAGATGCTGATATCTTTTGTTTATTGAACATGATATTTACTATAATATCTGTCACACCACGGGAACTAGTCTTTTTTTAGGTTTTGTAATTGTTTCTGTATTATATTATTGGAGAGAAAATAAAGTGGACGTGTTATATCTTAATAACTTTTCATTTACATAAAATCGACTTATTTTTTAAAATAAAAAGAACCTATAAAACAAAAATTGCATAAACGCTTTTACGAGTCCCAAAATATGATTTTGAATAAAATCATACATAAGCACTTCATCGTCTTATTATTCATCATTTTGCAAATAAAAAAAAGTTATGGAGCAAGAATTACTATGGTTTAATATACGAGTCAGAAAATATGACTCCCAATAAAATCGTAAATGAACTCTTCATAGTCTCTTGCGCTATTTAACTATAGTCCCGATAATGTTAATACGGGATTGGTATGCAAGGTCACAGGTTCGACGGCTGCTCGATATGAGCGTATACTGTGCTTTTTTGTTTTTCTCCTGAGTCACAGATCTTAGTAGTGATAGATATTTATAAGTTTATTAGTATTGAGCTTTATTAAAGAGTATGGTATTTATAACGTAGGCGTCCATAAAATAAGTTAATGCGTAATTTTTTCATGATTATTATCTTAGTGTTCAGTAGGGTTCGAAATTATTCTTACATCTTTTAGAAAAATATTCTATCTTTTCTTCAAACATTGAAAATCGTTTAATATCGTAAATTATAGCAACAGTTTATATTTTTCCATAAATGTGGGAGAACCATCTAAATTTTGGGTGGATTTCTAAGCGCTGCGTTCATATTTGAAAAGGCTGTGAAGTGCAGTAATTCCCCTCTTAGTCTTCAGCCTAATTTATGAATTATCAAAATAAAAATTTGTTTAACGCCGTTTTTCGCTCTTCATAGTTTGAAGTGTTACTGAAAATATATTTCTTAGTTTTCTACATCAATGCCTCTTACACAATAAAAATATACCACAGTTGTAAATCTCAAGTCACAAGGGTAGTCGTATTTATTACCCCTGAGTTCCTTACAATTTATGGCCCCCTGGTGTTTGACCTATGTTACTAAGGTAAGACTATGAAAGGCTACAGACCATTTTGAGTTCACCCTTCTCATGCATTACCATGCTTTACAGACTGTAATATTGCAAAATGTCTGAAATATACAACATAATTTAAAAAAAAACACGCTTTAACTCTTGGTTGCTTTATGTAATGTGCTTCAAGATATGGCTATATTTACTGAGTCATCTTCATATAACATTACATAATTGAGAACAAGTCGAAAATCTTATCTTTACATGCTAATGAACGATAATGATTATAAACATTCAAACCACATACTGATATTATAAATGGTCTCTCTGGGTCTGCTACATTGCCCGTAATTTGAATCCTTGAAACGGACAAAATATTTATCCTGGCAATCATTTCTTAAGAAGGTTAAATATTCTAATATTTAACCTTCTTAAGAAATGATTGCCATCGCAAGCGTCAATAAAACTGTGAGAATAAAGAAATTGAAAATTTTTTTTATGTTAGTACCACTTTAGAGGGTTCTGTAGCCTAGTGGTCAGATAGAACAACCACAACGCCAGAGCACCGGGTTCCAGACCCGGTCGGAATACAGCTGCATTTTCAAATTTGTGATTTGTGTTCTGCCTTGGGTACGGACTGCCTGTGGCCGGATGAGTGCCAAAAATACAGGCATTTTCGAGTATTAAATGTGCTGGGAGGAATTCCTAATAATTAAAAAATTCCTTCCCCGTTATGTACCTCCGTTCATAGATGGAAAAGTCGTGAAGTACTGTGCGCATTTCGATTTTAGTCTATGAATTTTCTAAATAAAAAGAAATAAGGCTAAGGCTCAAAGGTTGGCAACGCATCTTCTAGGTCTAATGATTTTGGAGGCGTCCATGGGCGACGGAAATCGCTTAGTTTAGGTGAACTGTAAGCTCCTTTCCCTTCCTATCGCATAAAAAAATGCTTCAAAGTTATGCAGGATAATAACAAAATGCTCAACAGAGTTTTGTGACAGGTAGATGAAACCAAAAATAGGTTCTCAATTATTTTTTCCACTCACACATTTGTGGTGCACCAGTTTTAAATATTACTCTATTTAATACTTTTAAATTTTTATAATATCTACTTTAAACCGGTCATATTGCATTTTCACATAACACAATATTATTCGCTAATCTATTAAAATTGCATTCCTGTATGTTTCCAATTGCTATGCAATCTCGTAAACAAAAATCCAGCGCCAAATTAAAAAAGTGTATAAAACAATTTCGACTTTAGTCTGATTTAAATTGCACCGTTCATCTGTCACCCTGCACTGCACTTCCTACACATATATAGGCAAGTTCAAAATCCCCCAGTCT
This sequence comes from Hebomoia glaucippe, assembly GCA_025727935.1. Classification (NCBI taxonomy): domain Eukaryota; kingdom Metazoa; phylum Arthropoda; class Insecta; order Lepidoptera; family Pieridae; genus Hebomoia; species Hebomoia glaucippe. Next base: position 7,001,115 of record JAOSYY010000001.1, on the reverse strand, counting down.
GGCCGTCTAGCCGTCTGGATTAACCCCTAACCAAACCTTTCACTAGAACCCGTATTCCCAGGCGATAAGGCCTATTTCCTTCGACACAAGTGCTTCCACTACACCTCTTTGTGTGAAATACTTCCTTGTAATATACACTTTGTTCAATGGGGTTTGGGTCTGTTTTTGTTTGTAGAAAGGACAAAGGGCGCGTTGCTAGGCCATGTTTCGTATAGGTAGTCATCAACGCGTTAGGAAAATTTTAGGAGATCTGCGAAAGGGTAGCGCAGAGACAATTCGATTTTAACATAATGTAAAAGCTTTCTTAATGGAAAGCAAGGTACTTAAATATGAGTGTATTTATCGCTGCGCATTTTTTTATATAACTTGGAAGGCTTGTCGTGTTTTAGTTTACTAGTACATAGTAAGGTTCTATTGATTTATATTGTACGATTATATACATTTTACGCCTTTATCGCCAGATATAGCGTGGAAGATAAGAAATATTGATAGACTTGCCTAAGCTGAACCTAGAAGCCTGATTGACACGCGAGAAATACCTATGTACTTTGAAACTACACAATATGTAATTCAGAAATAAATTTACTTTGCAACGACAATGCCACTCACGGTTTCGCCTATGTTATAAGCGGGATTATAAATTATAAGATATTTCATACAAAAATCGTCCCACCTATTTCGTTGCAATCGATTCAGTGCTCACGCGGGTTAGTATAGGCAAACAAATTCAATTTTGTCTTTATAGTGTTGGTATGATTTGAATTTGATTCGATAAAAAATCTCATTTGGAAAACTATCTGCCAGCAGTGTCAAATAAAACTATATTTTATTCAAAATACGTTAAAATAATCCACTTATCTAGCTTGACTGTGGGATCGACAATTTAGAAATAAAGGTCTCTTAGAGTCGGCCTCAGTCCGTCGGGATTCCGAATATTTTTATTATTCTTGGTGAGATAAGAAAATTTAGGTATTCACTTTAATCTCTTTTAAGTCTAGTTCAACCTTAATATTGATTAGTAGATTATCCTACGGTTCTTTTGGCGACGAATCAACTCATATTATGAGCTTTTATCTAAGTACATAAATATAATTTCATCCTTTAGCATGTATCATATACCATGATAGATCTTTTCCTTTTCTCGAAATAAAAATGAAAAATATATCGAGAACGTATTATTGGTTATTTAAAATATTTAATAGCTGTTAAGTATGTCTAGTGTATACTTATACAGTATATAGTATACTTTAATAATAATTTCCATATAAAAAAGTTATGAAATATGTTTGTTGAATCCTCCAATAATTACTTCATTTTGTTTTATGATGATCTACTTACCAGATCATGTAATATCTGAGATGGTTTGCCTTAAATATCTCTAGATAGGTGGCGAAATAATGTGCTTAGGTTTATTTTTGGTAATTTTCATTCGCCGTCGTGACTTCTAATTAGTGGTGTTAATGGATATACTTAAAACAGCGGAATATTATTCATTATGTATTGACTTTATGTAATTTAATATTAAAAGTAATTTTAACGTATCGATTACAATTTGACAAAAGTTTTTTATATAACGTACTTAAGAAACATTTTCAATAGAAAAGATACAAATAATATAATATAATGAAAAAAATAATATCTGAAGAGTGCCGAAATCAGTAATTAAGAATACAAAATATTTGTTACGGAATGCCATTGAAAACAATTCCTTTAGTTCATTTTAACACACTTTTTACCCTTATATGTATATCGCTTACGAAGTAAAGCCCTATCCTACGTGTATTTTTAAATATAATTAAACTGCGTAGCTACTTTTATATTATATTATATAAAATATATAGATAAATCTTAATAAATTTCCATGGGCTTTTAAACAAAACCGCATCAAATTCGACTCATTCGTTAAACAGTATCGATACCACATATCAACCATATCTTTTGTACCTCCAATCATCGGAGGTTAAAAAATATACTTTAACATACCGCAATAAGAAAAAATGCCCGTAACCAAAAATACCGGTTGGAGATCGTACATATTTAAATCAAATGAAATTATCCGAGAAATAAACGAAATATATATTTCTTTTTCCAATCTGCCAGATACATTAAAACGTGCCGCCCATGATGTATCGCCAATAAATAAATGTATACTTTTTCGTTGCATTTGAAATAACTCGAAAAATAATAATTTACGGCACGATGCAATGTCATGTCGCGTTTTACGTAGTTAGAATAAATAAATGTCACGTCCAAAAATTGATTTAAAATGTTTGGTCGTCATATTAAAAACTAAAAAATTATTTTTTTGTTAGATACTAATTTTCATATGTAGGTATGTGGATACATATCTATATATTTTGTAATATACCCGATCTGTTTACCGACATTTATTCCCGCATTTATTAGCTGCACTAGTTACTTATAAACTAACTAAGAATGTAATCTTAGAAAATATCTAAATATCCTCTTAATTCTCGTATATAAATGAAACTTTTCACTATGATTTAATAAAAATAGGTAAATCGGAGTTGATCTCATGATGAATCCGTGTACCATAGCGTGTATTTTTAACAGAAAACATAATACATATAGTATATACTCGTTTAATCCTTAACAAAACGTTTTAATATTATGAATTTCGTCATGTCATTTTATCATTGATCGATCAATAAATCTAAGTAAAAAATAACCCTAAAGAATGCTTATGTATATTAAAGTAGCTCCTATTAAAATTACCACGATTTGATTAACTCCTTCTATGTGAACATACCAGGAATTGAGAATATTTTGATATGAAAGTCGTGAGCTCGTGAGACAACAAAACAATAATTATGATTTAATCATAGGTTAAATTAGGTATAACATTATAACTTGTAAGTGATGGAACGTAACTGATTCTGTGACGTATTTTTATACCAGTGCCCGTGGCAATGACCGCGGTTGACGCTGCCAGTTCATGGCCGTTTATAAAGAGGCGCTCTTGCTCGCATCCTTGTGTTATACGTCCGCTGAATATTTCCCAACATAAACCTCTTTCAAGTTTTTAATTCGACCCGACGAATGCACTCTGTGGAGTATTCATTCTGTATTCGAAAATAAATAAACGGTTGTCGGGGCGCAGGGCGCAGCCACCCTCACATAGACAGGCCCGCACACGGGCGCGACGTGGGGCGGCCGAGGGGGCGCTAGCTTCGTTCAGTCTCGTGCCGACCGTTGATGAGAACGGCTGTCTTATATATCTTGTTCTGTGCTACACAATCGGAATGATAAACTAGTTACTCCGGAACGACCGGCTATCCCACAGTGCGTTGTGAACAAAAAAAACTGCTGTAATCGTGTATCTTTTATCGGTGCGTATCCTTTGAGCACACAATAGTTGTTTACATTAATGACGGTTAAATTTCGTTGCGTAGGTCCAAAAACGGATAGTTTGTGCTCAAGACAGCGCATTAATAAAATTCGTTTCTATTTCCAGATAAACTGTACGGTTTCGGGAGCCGTTTGTGAAACAAAGGCATAGTTTGTGAAAAGGTGATCGTGTATTACAATCGCGAAACAGGTATGTATCTTTCAAATGTTTTAACGGTCGCCACGTTTGAACGGATGACTAATAGTTGATATTTAATTTTTTCGTAAGATTTTAATATAGTTTATGTTTAGATGACAGGCGATGTGAATAAATGTGTATATTTTCCCATTTTAGGTCAGTGACCTCGTTTTATTCTCATTGTGGGTTATAATTTTTTTGTTAAAGTTGCTGTATTATTACTGGTAGGCTTACGTAAGCCGGTTTATGGAAGGCGATTATAAATTTAGAAGCGTGCAACTAGGATTTATTGGATTATTAGTCTTTAAATGCCAAGTTTTATTACTACAAACAAATCTATAAATTGGATTGTATTTTTGTTTTTAATAAATAATGCACATTACGATTTCCAACTTCCTCTTACCATCAATACATGGATATAATGACATTGACAGTTTCATTTTTTTGCATCTACAGATTAGACAAAACGTTTACCTGTTGCGCTTGTCATTCTAATCTCAGTCTCAAAAGTAGGTCTTATATGTTACGAATTATTATGAAACAGCCTGCGGCCCGCTCACGTAAGCGTAGACACGCTCGCAATTTCTATACCTACCAGACAATGACATGAATAATTTTGCTTTGACAGACGAAAATTAACAAATCGCATTACATTATGCAAGATAATCGTTAGAATGCTGATATATATTCAATTGGTGTTCGACATAGAACATTATACATATACATTTTCATTCTATTATACCCCAAAGATTATTTTGACTTTACTAAAATTAGACAATAAAGAAAACCACCCGCGGCTTATTTTGATTCTCTTTTAATTCCTACATTAGATGTATTAGAATAGACGGGAAAATATTTATTAATTTATAAACTAGTGGGACATCTTACGTTGACCAACACTTATTAAATTTAAAGTAGTATGTGAAAAATGTAATTGGTTCCTTTTAATTTCTAGACATGAACAGCAGTTATTATACGGACATATTGAAATGAAGGTATGGCGCGCAAATTTTTTATTGGACACGAGTCTAAATTTAAATGTTTTTTCGTATTATAATGGGTAAGACAGTTCAAGGTACATGGTATTTTTGGCACACCTATTATCTTGAGAGTTATTATTATTATTTTTTTAAGATATTAGAAAATTGTTTATAAGTATCTTATTGTTATGATGGTCTTTAAAAATAAAATTATTTTATATTTAATTGTTTATTGGAGGATGTCCACATAGAAACTGATTTGAAAAATAGTTTTTAGGGTTAATTAGTTAAATGTAGCCTTAAAATTAATCTGTGTTCTTTGAATTTTTTTAATTAACTATTACAAATATAAAAAACATCTATAGTCACTGGAATTGATTTATTTTAGTCCATAAAATGTATTTGTTGTCAAGTAAATGAAATATAGCGGCGTTTAGACATTAATTAAGTCTTGTGCAAACCTTACAATATAACAATAGTATTGTCGATTAAAAAGTTACTCAATCTTAAAGTTCAAATTACGCTAAGAATTATCTAGTAATTAACTATACGGAAGAGATATTTCTAATACAATAGTAATAAAAATACAATGTTAATTAAATCTGTATACCGGAAATAGAATTGAAATATATTTATTTATAAAAACCCTTAGTGACATTAAGTATTATTACATAAACGTAAATAGTCGAAGGAAATCAACGGTTCAACAATTTACAAAAAATAGCCACGCCTTACAACTCAAAAGGAAATCCGTCGAATACATTATAAGTATCGTTTTTCCCACGCACTGTGTTAATATACGCATTAGAAAAGTATTATCATTTAATACTACATAATTGGTTTAACTGCATTATTCATGCAACTGTATATAGCGTTTTTAAACTTAAAATACTATATTCAGTTTAATGGAATATGTGATAAAAAGATGGTAAAATTCGAACAGAATACCGAAAGCAGAAGGTATTTCTCGCCGCTTCGAAACTATTCACGGAAATCTATTCTTATTTCACTTTCTCCAGTAGAGAGGGAAAGGGATGGAGGATATTTTTGGAAGATCACGATCAGTGTTATTTATTTCTATCTCGCTTGCTCTTGTATGTTATAGTAGGTGTATTCATAGAATCGTTATTTTTGGGTTTTGTTTGCTTTAAAGTAATAACGCTTGTAAAAATATACACGGGCGTGCAGCCAGTGTCGTACCACAGTGTAAAATGCAAGTCTAGTTCTGAAAAGAAAAGAAAACGAAATCAACTGAATTCAGTTTTTTAGGCTTGACGGAAAAAATGCATCACTATTTAATCTCATTGAACTTATAAAAACTACACCTCTAAAGTCTTATCTACTTCTTTTAATAAAATGTAATCTCTGTTCGTATACTATATGTAGGTATGTAGTGTAAATTAAAATACTACAAATATCAAAAAAGTATCTTTGTTATCTATGACATAACTTTATCGAAGCTCTTTTTATTTACATTTAAAAAATATACGAGTGAGTGAATATTGACCCAATTAGAATATTGAATATTTTTGGCAATATTTTGGTACAACTGAAGAGCTAGAATGGATCCAGGGCTTCAATTTGACCGACTCCAGATTTTCTCTAAATAAATTTATAACTGTTCAAAAAGGCTCGTCGAAATACGATTGCGTTGGAGTTCACAAAAACCTGATCCGTTGAAATATCCGATAGACTCCCATAGAATTCACGATCAAAAGAAATTCCTCTAACAAACAAAAGTTCGGACTGCGGTTTTTTTTAAATCTATCATTTTTTATTCCCTTTTATATGTGTCGAATACGTTTTGAAACCCAGCCGCATGCGCTTTTGTTTTTTTTACATTATTCCAGAGTATAAACCAAAATCCGTATAACGAGGTTATAAAATACCTTTCTTCTTTAAAGTATTTTATACAAAATATTAAAAACACCTTATCTCTTGTAACTTACAATACAAACAATAATATAGTGACAACCGCAAGAAGTCAGGCGATTTGGAAAATGAAAGGGAATAAAGATATGGGCATAGCCATGTTTTTCAATATTTGGATATTTGTTCAAGTAATTTTACACGAGGCTATTTATCTATTAATTACTGTTCTCAGTTAGTAGGATACAGTTACTATCGCTACCGGTTATGGGTCTTATCCGTAAATATATATCAAAATAACGAATTCATCCAATTTCGAGATAAAAATGACCTAGGGGCTACTCAAATGACGCGTATCTAAGTGCTGTTGTAAATTAGACTCTTAAGGTTAAAAGGTTAAGTGGCATTTTCATTGACCGTGGCGGGGGACGCGAGTTCGAGTCCGGATTGCTCTCGGCCGGCTGCCAGGTCGGTGTTACTGACCTTCCACAATGATTCATTGTGACATTTTCGGTACGCGATCTTTAATGGCTTATTTTTATTGGTCGCTCTTTTTTAACGTTGATTATAGTATAGAGTCAACTTGTTTTGTTTTTAATAACATGGGGCGACTTTTAAAACTGCGAGCGTGTGTGCAGTGTCTGAAATTAGCGAATATGATGTGTTACAATAGTTTTAAATCGTACGAAAATCTTACTTACGTTACGTGCGCTAATTGTTTTGTAAAAATTAATAAGATATTTTGGTTTCACATTTTGGTAATTCGTGTACCCTATACATTAGATAGTTTATATGAGATATTGATAAGATTGACTTTATAATAACTATAGATGAATTATTATTTATTCGTAGTTCATACCTATAAATAGATAACGTGATAAGAATTTTGTTATGCCTGCTCAAACATGTTTATCGTAGTTTAAAAACGAGATTCATTCATAATAATGTAGATAACTTAATGTTTTGAAAGTACGTACTTATGATATGTTCAATAAATTATTTCGCTAGTAAAACAAGTTGTCGTTAAAGTCGATTCATAATAGGAATTAATTCTAAACTTTTAATACTAAAATAGGGCAGAAACATGGCGTTGCGAATAAAAATGTCGCATGACGCAACCCATGGTAATTAGCCGTCAAGCGGAGTTCCTATGAACATTTCCCATGAGTGTGTTGCGGCGGACCACATCCTCAGACAGTCAGCTAAGGGTCTAGGTAATTACTGGCAATCATTCAATTATCGTACATTGGGGTGACCCGCCTGTCTGTCTCTATCTGCTTTTAGAAATACTCTTTAACGAAGTTGTCCAAATCGTTAAGGAGATTGATGGGTTGTTCGGGTAACAATAGATATAACATGCCGCCTCATGAAATTGTATTAACCGTTAATCGTAGTTAACAGGCTGCTGTTCAGTTCTGTGAATTTTTCTGAAGAAAAATTTGGATAATACAACGAATTAAGAAAATATAAAAATGGGGACATCAGAAGTTGTTTTCGTATAATTAGTTTTTATATGCGTGTGTCATACTAATCTGATCTATACGATATTTAATTTGTCCATGAGACTTTCACTTCAAGGTGCTATGCATATTTATAATTCGATATCAAACACTAAAGATTTTTTTTAAACGTAGCGAAGATCGCATACAAACAATAAAATACAAATTAAAAAAGAAACTTGTTAATAGACACCTTTTTTAAGGCTTTAATGTTAATATAATAAAAGTTTAAATATCTGTTCTCTTGTTAATGTAGTTTTCTGTTTGTGCGTTTGTTGAAAACAAAGCGATATCGTAATGTAGGAGCAGCAAGAAAGGGATCGACGTCGTTCTCAAAGACGACAAAACAAAGAATTCCATGACTAACTCTTTCAATATGACTCAAGTACTAAATCAGTAACGAGCTTGTGAATCTACTTGCGTGGTGTTACGCTCTCTGAACAAAGGGACTGAAGATACGGCTGATGACTTGACTAATGCCGACCAATATAAGTTGAACCGCGGCTGACTTATGACCTGAAGTTATGCACTTGTCATAAGTGGGTCCGTATCGATTAGTTATGTTCTATGGAAAAAGTTACTATCTCACGCGTGTTTATTTCCAATTATAATTTCATTGTTAATACTTTACGTAATGATGAGGTATTTTATTGTTTTTAGTTATGTTGTTTTGTTTCATTTATAATTTTTTTTGCGTTAGTGTAAACAGACGTATAAGTTCTTTGTTCTTATGAAACTACGATTTAACAGATGGAACAATCTTATTAGAAGAACATAGTTGGGAGTAATATTCTATCGGACACAAAACAAAAGTATAAAAAATGCGAAATGAATTTACGATTTAGTAAAAAAACCTTGTCGTATATTTCTTATCATACATAAAAAGCGGTCCGAGCGTTTAACATAGCAAATAGATAAAGTTATTTGCATTTAAATTTTGCGGAATCGCTTAGTGTTATATTTTTAACATATATTATTGAACCATAAAGTTGTCTTTTAAACCATCCACATATTATTATTTGAAAGCCACAGTGCAGAAGAGAGATACTATATAATTCCGACTTTTTACGTTTTCTGCTCTTATTTTTCGACACTGAACATAAATGTCAACTCTCGCCAGCTCTTGAAGTTGAAGGGAAGAAATCACACGTTTCTTTAAAATATATGCTCATACAACCGAGAAGTCCGAGTTGTCACATTTACATTATAATTCAACGTTTATGATGTTCTATTTAAAAATCGTGCACGTAGATGGGCATCTGTTCTTATTTTTCCACGAGCGTGCGTATTTGCAAGTGTTGCCAAGAATATATTTTTTTTGGTTGGCAAGATAACATGAAAACATTGCGCGAATAAACATTATAATTAATGGACGAACGCGAATTATAAATATTATATTAAGATATTCTTAATACACTTCAACAATGTTACTAATTTCGTTACAGTTGTAAGTGTAAATGCACTGATACTTGAAATTAAGTTTTGACACAATATTTATTTTCTGGTTATGGGAGAAGCCTCAACATACTATTACTTTGTTATTGCGATTATTTATTTTACTTATTTATTAATAAATGAAATGTTCATAGGTAATAAAAGTTAGCTCTGTTTGAATACAAATGCATAGGATTGCAGTATTTGCTTATCCTTCAGGTTGGATTTCAATGCTGAAATATTTTTTTCAGCAAATAATTTAGCGAATGTATCTATTGTACACCCGCAAGGTCGCCCTTCGAATCATAATCTGCGACCTCAATACTATTAGGTGTAAAAGTATGTTAAATTACAACATTGAGATAACGACGCAACAATGCTAGTGTGCCCGATCAAACGGCGCATAGCAATGAGAAACTATTTCTTAACTATGCGCACTGCCTTCACCGCTAACCTTGGTGATATTACTGCTAACTGCAAGCTTACTTCCTCGTTAATAATTCTGCCAACATTATATACCATTTAATGTCGTTTCCACATAACTCTTGATACACCTTCATATTAATTAAAAAGGATACTAAGTGTCATAGTTAATATTATAACCTGTGTGAATTCTTTCGTTTTTATTCCCAAGTGTTTTTCGAGAAATATAGGTTCATAAAATGAAGATCCAATTTAAGATTTGCGTTGTCTGTTAAATAGAAAAAGGATTCGTATTTAATGTGCTGAATTGATCAATACAATATGTTATTATAATACTGTATTAGTTGCATCTAGAGATTATGATCGTCATTAGAGAACGCATCAGCGACGTGCTGTTAGTCGCCTTTGTTATTATGATACACATGTGGATCGGGCTTAAGTTATCCGATGCAGTTGCAACAAACCTTTATGTACAAACTTCCAACTTTACGTCAGAACTTCACACTTCTAATGGCTTCTACTCGAGATGTGTGGTCGTGTTTAGACAAGCCATTAAGAAACCTCAAATTGTATGTATTTTGATTGATACGAAATGAGAAAGCTTCGGTGATTTATGGCGGCACGTAAACTGCTGTATTTTGTTGGAGCCAAACACGAAACTATCAAAAACAGGATGTTCAGTGTTGAGCAATAAAGTATTCGATGAATATAAACTTGGATTACGTGATTTCCTGATGGGTTTACGTGTCGGTTATAGAAATTATTAACTCGCGATTGTTAAGATACATAAAAATTTCCGTAACTCGATGTACTCACTTGAACTCGCGCTGTTGGTAATTTAAATCGCTGAACTGACAGTGGATTGTTCAAATATTAACATCACAATAGGTATAATGTATTTACTTGTCTAGCTAAGCACGAAAAACTTGTAAGAGTAACGAACGTTCTTTATCTCCTTGCTCGTTTGCATAAGTAAGAGCGAGATGCCAGATCAAGTCGGGCAGTGAAAACTCGGCACAAAGTAATGTACCGACTCACGCGCGGAGTTGATGACCGCCAGCGAAGGCCGCACAATCGGTCAGACACTAAATGTCACGGCCATACGCAGCGGGCGACAGGAAAAACTGCGTCACAGATGAAAAAACGTGACTCAGACGCCGTAAGCTAACCAGTGTAAGCTGAGCTGTCTGCAACGACGGCGCGCCCGCCGCAGTCTAGCCACTAAACGTTTTAAATAACTAGTGTTTGGTCAGAGGTCAAAATTCGAACATAATTATTATTGAACATCGGCGGAAAAAATAATTTTATTATTTCCAACATTTTTTCCAGTTTTAAAATTCTGTTAATCTTCATTAGCTTTGACTCAGCGAAGATTTTAATGAAAACTTGTTTTCATTTCATTAATACAAGAAAAAAAATATTTCCAAACGTATACCTACTTGATACCGGTTAAGTAATGGATGTACTGCAGAGTTTTGTCTTAGCATTTCAACATAAGAACTCTAAATAATTTAAAATGAACATACAAAGCGGTCTTAACTTTCGATTCCATCATCAGCTCCATGGTAGCAAATTATATTATTGTCACCGGGAATACATATGCAATCGAAGTTTTATTTGGATTCAACAATCGGAAGCAATTGATTGTCTGTATTGTGTTATAGAATTTAAGAAAAACGTGTTAGACATGATCAATTCGAATTTAGAATATGCAATAACCTTGCTAGGAGAATGGCAATGACATTGGCTCTATTTCAAAACGGAGAATGGAAGACTACACACTTGTACGATGCGGATTTATAATATGAAACAATTTAAAAATAATCATTCTCGTTTTACAAGTGTTTTTTTTTCCACTTATACTTCCGCGTATTGCGAAATTTCTACTCGTAAACTCGATATAATAACTGGTTCAGCGCTCGTTTACGACTGTCAAAATCGTATTTCTAATAATAAAATGTCTCAATTTAGGGATAGCAATGTTTTATCACGGGCGTATAAAGAGGCGTTATTAAATATTTTTATGTATTGTTCGTGTTTTGTATCCGATGGGGTCCGTTGATTGCGCCGGACATTAGCCGGGATTCTGATTTAAATTACGTGATGGTTTGTTTCCTTAGAAACGTGAGCCGGTAATAATAATAATTTATGTTTTTATCTAAGCAGTAGGCACGGCCGACGCGTCACGTTGTCCGCGACGGGTTTTACTCTTAAATAAAATCTCTTTGTTCATCAATCTGTCTGTGACTATCTGCTGTGCCACAAGCCACAAGTATCAAAAGACTCTATAGATAGACTTATGTGTTTGGATTCGCTGCCTGCCTGTTAGTTGAGAGTTTAATCATTGAATGTTACTAAATGGTATTGCTTCAGAAAAGCCGCTTAATATGTATGTGTGCATTTAACACCATGCATCGTAACTTTTACACATCTATCATTTATCTTTCATACACGGAAAGGTAGCGAAGCGTAGTTTCGGCATCAGTCTGGATTTCTGAGTACTCTGAATAAAATGTTTACATTACACCTTTGAAGAAAATATCTGCCGTGGTGCGATGGTATCTCCTCTCGTCTTTCAGAGTAAATACAAATAAATGGTCAATACTTTTTCTTAACTGCAACTGATTATTTACCTTTTTGTTATCCGTAATATCGTATTTTAGATCTTATATTAATTCCGGTATAAAGCGTTTTACCGATGTAATATTTCTATCGATAGGTCATACCAGTAAAAATATTTTTTAAAGAAATTACTTGTATATACAGAAATGATGAGGAAATGTCAAGTAAAATAACTGCGGTAGTTTAATCCCTAATTTCAAAATTTCAATACAGCAATGCATTTCAATACAATCTTAATTAAACAGCTGCAAGCAGATGGGTATTTTATGTCATACAAAAATCACTCGACACCTTGGGTCAATAAACCTAAGGAAAACATTAACATCTTTACGATGCGCAGTCGGGCAGGTAAGCCATTGACCCCCGGAGTACTGTGATAAGTCGGCCATGCTTGAAATTACAATGTACTGTCATTAACAACCCATTTGCATATTTATATCTGTAAACAAAAGAATGTAGAAACTAGCTCATATTTTCGTCTCAAATGTTAATATTGTTTTATCCTGTATTACCTTATATGATTAGGCCGCGAGCTGCGTTATAAATGGTTATTTGTATGTTTGTTTATCGTTCGAGGCTGAACAAGTATATCAATTAAAATGACACTTAGTTTGGTATATAAATTATCATCGTTAATTTTCAACAAGTACAAGGCATAAATGAATGAATTAGCTAAGACCACTTTTGATCAAGTCAGGCTTCGCAAACGCAAAAGTTTAATCGAAATCTATTTATCTATTTACAAACTTTGCCACATATACATTTACGTGTCGTTGTTAAACTTATGGGAGTACTGAAAAGACATAATTATAACATTTTGTCTGTGCCTATAAACAGAAACTTAAAACATATTAATACTTTTCAAATCTAATCTCAAATTTGACATTTCAAAGTCCTTCGATACGGGTCTCGCCCGTTACCTGTTCATTTTTTATTTAAATTCTTCGATACCTGGAGTAACGAAACATCCCAAAAGGGTGAGTCATTCTGAATCGACAGATAAGGTTGTACGGTGACTGCATTTAAACTAACAGTGGTTTCAGCTTCGAATTCCAGTCGACGTCTTTGTGTATTTCAAAACCTAAATTCTAGCACCTATTTCAAGGTTCGGTTAAAGATAAAAAACATTTCTTAGTTTATTATGGCATGACATGGAATTTTGCACACCTTCACAAAATTATATAAACGTCAGTGAATACGGAATAAGTTTAATGTTTTGGGATATTCGGTTAAATTGTGGCCTTTTGTGCATAAGTTCATTATTAATTTCGTACATTCGTTTATTATTAAGTTGTAAAATTCAGAATATTATATTAAATTAAATTTAAGCTGAACCGTACAAATTACATCTTCAGAAGTTTTTCCATTCATAATAGTTATATATTTTAATTAAAAAGGGTTTTTCAACGCAATTTCGAGATAGGTTTTAAAATAAATTTTAAATCTAAACTATTGTGTCGGCGGTGATCGTGTCGCGTTTAAGAATAATTACCATACCTAAATTAAAGTTAGAATTTCGATCAGAGTGGAAATATTTGATTTGGTATGTTAAATAAATCATTCCCCCGATACCACATTTCAGCTCTGCGGCAAGAGTTACGCTTGTGATGTACTAGGAATAATTTTATTCACTCTGTTTAGCTCTATAAAATTTATGTATATATATTTCTTCTGTCCGTGTGTCATTAAACTGCCCCTAAACGACTGGACCAATTGTCATGAATTTTTTTGTGCGTCTTTAAAGTAGATTGGAGAATGATATAGAGCACAATTTGGTCCAAAAGTTTTAATAAATTTTATATTTAAGACGGTTGTGCAGGACAAGGTCTGTCAGGTCTGGTAGCATATTATATGTTAAATAATAGAATGACGTTGTCTTATAGTGAACTGTCCGAAAATAAATAAAGAATCAATATATTTTTAAAAATTATAAATCGAAATAAACTTTTCAAGGGTGGATGCAAATATTGAAATATATCATTAAACATCCTGCGTGTTTTCTTTTAGTACACGTCAGTTTTAAAACGCTTTGACATTGACTTTTCTGATATGCTGTCGGTAATCTTAACTGATATTTAAAATGGCAAAGTGTATTTATTGTTGTATTAGTTTATTCGTAATTTATCTGAGAACAGATTAACACAAAAAATTAGTCTTTAGACGTCAGCGTCTTTCATACTTGAGTTGAGATATTACAAATTGGAATTATTATTTCTCAGTGTGATCCCAACTTAATTGCGTGTGAGCTACTGATAAATTAATATTCCATATATGTTTAATTATAATGTTCTAAGATAAGCGTAGTTTAGTAGCTATAATCGTGACTGTGATGTGTCATCGACATCTTCAATGTTATTCAATTATTCACCTAACACT
>JAOSYY010000001.1:6972706-6986265 GCA_025727935.1 Hebomoia glaucippe | reverse complement strand
CGTAGTTTAGTAGCTATAATCGTGACTGTGATGTGTCATCGACATCTTCAATGTTATTCAATTATTCACCTAACACTGGTGTTTGCTCGCGGTTTCACTCGCAGCGATCCTTACATACTCATTATATATTAACTTCTGCCAGCGGCTTTGATCGCGTTCATTTCGATTTTTACACCCTAGGTCACATTATTGAACTTTTAGTAAGGACCACTATTTTTTTTGAATATCCAACACTGAAAGAATTTTTTAAATTGAACCGGTAGTTTCTGAGATTAGCGGGTTCACACAAACAAACTTTTCAGTTTTATAATATTAGTATAGATAAATACGAGAGTGAGGGTTTCTCTGTTATGTTGTAACTCCTAAACTGCTTAACCTATTGTGATGAATGTTGATGTTGAAATAGAAAGGACCAATAAGATGGATATTTAAAATTAGAATAGAATAACCTACAATACACAACAGGCATTAAATAGTCATGTATATGTAATTTTTTATCATGTAAATGTATTTTTACTATAGAACAGACACGTTTTTCTCTATAGACCAATAGGTGTTAGATGTCTTTCACATGTCTATTATTTTTATCGTTGTATCTCTAGGATTAGAATTTCAGATCAGAAAATGAAAAGAAATGCATATACCACTGAACTACAATTGCGGTTAACCGAGGAAAACGAGGGCAAAGATATTTTAATGTATTCAGTCTGTAATTAATTAACATCGATTACATTTGTCTGTATTTTAAATGTAATCTTCATTAATATTGCATGTAATTTGTGTAGCGGACTTTCAGATTATTTTTTGAACGTATTATATGCCAATCGTGAGTGTTAATGGGTTTGAAAGTACCATGATCCTGTCGCGTCTTCCTTTTTAATTAATATTCTTCCACAACAGAAATCCCCCAATCTCTTTAACACGTATTTAATAGCAGTAAGCAACAGTGCTGTCAAATCTTAGAGGTAAATTTTAATTTGGTTATAATATAATAACAAAGTATTTTACGGTGAATAGGGGCACAATTTATAACATTCTGGTTAATATCTGAAACGGCAAAACGAATTTTCTTGAGACAGCCACTGGCAGATAGAGACTAATACAATTAGTAATCTTGGCTTCTTTCGTTTACAATATATATAATTAAAATACAATCTACGAAAACTAAGTGGATCAAACCATGAAAATTAATATATAGACGTTCGCCTTAATAACAAATTGCCTTTATAATTATATAGCCCGCATGTGCAGTTAAATGCGGTTAGGGTCTGTTTCTTAGAAATGTTTGGCCTCTGATTAGTCTAGGTTACTACTGTACTGACCTTAAACAATTCGATGTCAGACGTTAATGAATACTCCGAGAAATAACGTATTATCTATTTTGTTTTTGTTAGGTGGAGACAAAGCATCTTATATGTCATTAACTACGTTATTTTAATGTCATTAATAATATAAATGACTATGATAAGAGTGCCCCGGGGTTTCACTTGCGTTGATTTATTGATTATTAAATAACGATAGCGTATGCTACGCCCTTTCTCATTAGATATCTATCAGTCAAAATTCCTTTAAAATCGGTTCAGACGTTCCGGAAATTAGCCCGTATAAACAGACACTAACGTAAACAATCACTCAACAGCACATAATTAATTATGTTTCTAAAGTATCACCTTCCTCCAACTCGGGCACACGGTCGTCCATTTACTAGTCGGAGAAAAGTCCTAACGGCTTTTATTCAACCTATTCTTAAAATAAGTGTTTAAAACAATGTGTTGACTAAAGTTATCCGCGGCTTGTACATAAATAATACTGTTTTGCGATGTTGAATCTACTCGGTCGTTGACCCGGAAAACGTAATTGTCTTTTGAATTGGGTGATGTTTGTAGAGTTTGTCATACGACTCATATGGTCGTGTATTTCGTCAATAGTGCTAATTGTATGCCTTGTGTACTGAATTGTGACGTGGCAGTTTGTTTTGTGATAAATACATTTGCGCATCACTTGTGCTGTGAACTTAAATTATATTTTCTAGTTTATCTGTTAGTCGTGGAGGGTATTTTGAAAGCTCGGGACCTGAAGCACTGTTAAATGGACACATATATGAAGTGATTTCAAAGTAGTTCGAGTTCAGATCTTAATGCCAGAAATAATACATACATAATCACGCTTTTTCCCCGTAGGGGAAACCCCGTAGAAGTACAGCTTTCCACTTGATACGATCCTGACAAATTCCTATTTCCTTCACTCTGATTAATGCTTTTATAAGCGCTTGTCGATTAAACTTAATCATGACGTGGCCTTACCAACAATAATTGATAAGTTATTATCTACATATTCGTTTCCCTGTCTAGGCATATAAATCAAATTTATTTATTTTGTTCTTAAAAACAAAATGATAGTTTTGTTCTGAACGCATTCGAAAGTGTATACGTTACTAGAAACAAAAACAATTTATATATTTTTTTCTGTTTTACCGTTTATCTCTGTAACGGCTCGGCCAATTTTGACATGGCAACAACTGGAAGATAGCTCATGTTATAAAGATTAACCTTATATTTTATTACCATAAAAGAAATTGTCTGCATAAAAATATTAACTATCACTAACGTCCTTCATACAACTCAGTTAATAACTTCGTAGCAATCTTTTTGAAATTAACAAGACGACAGCTGTTCGACGGACATTAGCATCTTTTTATTAACTTGTAAGATTTCGAGGCAAACTGAAAGTCTAGGTTACACCTGACGAAACACCTGCCACGTATAACTGACATCCGGGAATTTGATATTAAAACTGAAAAATGCAATGTTAATAGCTCAGCGTAATCTTTGAATGTTATTTATTTCATATATTATAGTTATTAAACAAATTTTGTTTTCTCGTCTGGATTTTGATCTTGTCGGTATACACTAGGTAATATAAAAATAAATGAACTAGGCATATAAAAAAACATTTGATACTTTCATAAAAAAAACAATTGTAATGAATATTTTTTGCGAAACAGAATAAATTGCAGCCGCGCAAATCCGGATCGTGTCGCTAGTAAAAGATAATAGGGAGATTAAGTCAAGTGCTTGACCTATAAAAACAAAGGGAAAGACTTATCCTCCCAATGGAAGAATATAAAGCAAATCTTGGAACAGTCAGCTTTAGAGAGTTCGATTTGGCAAAAATTTTAAACTCCCATTGTATTCCGAATTGATTCTCTGCGTCAAAAGGTTTTTTTATGAACTATTCATCGCGATTAGGAATTCAACTTTGGTTTTGTAACAGTCGTTACTAACAACTGAACTAATATTAAAATTGTATTAATAATTCTATAGTATCTAAAATTAAATAATAAAGTCAGGAAAATATGTTTGCTTAACCAATTAATAAAATATTTTCTTGAACTGGATACTATCGTTACAACAGAAAGTACTATATATACTATATTATTAAATCAACATTAAATGTTTCTATTATTTTTGGATCACACCCTAAATAAAATTAATTACTACGAGTATATTGAACGCGATACATTAACTATACCTATATTGATTTAGTTAATCTTAAATTGAAAACATTAACTCAGTCTGCCTTCTCAATGTGTTAATATATTTGCTGGAAAATTCATAAATCGTTGGGACCTGTCTAGAAATAAATAAAATTTAAGTGTTTTTTTTATAAAATTAACACAGTGTTGGCTGATACGGTACTTATAACAGAAGCTCAGTAAATACATTTTTGTCGGTCTGTTTGATCTGGCTAATCTCCTAAACGCCTGAGCCGATTTTAACATTACGTTCACGGATATATAGTTGAAGTTATAAGGGCTTATACTTATTTAAACACCAACATTATTTTGAATAGGTTACATTAATTCAATACTAGTTTTATAATAAAATGTACGGTGTTTTCTATATTGTATAAAAGGTAATTTTATTTCAATATTGATAGTTTTACACAAATGCATTGTGTAATAAAAGGCTACATTTGTATGACATAGTCGAGGGATGTCGTTTAGGATGTCTCACCGAAATGGTTTCAACACGTGTATTAGATGCATTCAGGGAAGCATGTGTTTGAAAATACATCCGATATGTTCCAAGAAACTTGGGCGCAGGTGTGGATTAATGATTCTGTGATCTTGTATGTTATTCGTGACTTTTTCTCGGTCTTGTGAGAGATATGTCACATACACGTCGTCAATATCAAATTATTCCGATTTAGATTCTAATAGTAGATGATTTTTTTGGAAGCAAAGCAAAATCTTTAGATTTAAGTCTGGTTGAAGTAATTCATCAGCTAATTATATCCATAGTATTTCGATGGTTTCAGAAAACATTTTTGAACTGATTTGTGGAATTCTAAAGATTGATTGTCTTATTTTAGTCTTCCTTTTGTGTCTTCAAATTTATTTGAAACAAAAGTATATATTAAGATTACGTACAATATAATAGATTAAAAATAATGCATTGATTGTAATGATAATCTAACTAACAAATTATGATAAAAAAAATTTAAGTCGATAATTTGGAATAATAAAAGCTGAATATTATTATGGAAGGACAGTAATTTATATAGGTAAGATTTCTATCAATGTTGTTTAGTTTGCTTACCATAAAATCATGGGATATTGTAGTTATGCATAATATAAAAAACTCGTCACACCAAAACGGGGTCTTTGAGAGCTAATTCCACGTAAAGAATCGTTGATGGATAAACTCGTCCTTATTCGCCCTTAACCCCTCGAAAGAACCACGCGACGGAAAGGCCCGCTCCGGCTATTTTGGTTGTTAAAACAAATTGAACGAGAGTCCACCGAAGTTTACAAGTCCCACATATTTTATTACGGTTTCCGTTTAGCTGGGACTAACTTGTAATAAGTTTTTGAGATCGAAATACACAGAGCTGTTTACCGTTCAACACATTCCTCTCGCCTTGCAATGTTGTTTTCTTAAAACATATTGCTGCACGCTTTCAATGTATTAATGAGTTATAAAGCTTAAATTATATTTCGAATTGCCGTCATGAATTCATATATGATTTGTGGCTGTGGTCTTGCTTTCCTAAGTCTACTGCTGGTCATTAACTGAAAATTTAGAAACTTGTAACATTTATGAAGTTTAAGATGTGACTATATTTAAACATATTTTTCAGATTCTTTACCCATTTTTTTCAACACATTATTTTGTAAGTCATGACTTGAAATAAAGACGTATGACAATATTAACAGTATCCCTTTTTTAAATTACTTTTTAGGTCAGTAACATTTTAGAATTATTCAGATATTTGCAGTTCAAAAATATCCCGGTTCGCTTACCGGAAGCGTAACGAATCGTTAGTCGTAAAAAACATACATAGATTTATTTTCGAACAAAGGATATATTCAATAAAACGTCGAACATAGATGATAATGGATGGAAAATACTGTAGTCGCAGTTATATTTTACATCTGATGTCATTTTTATTGGAATTAGTTTGAGTTATGGAACGGATGAAGCGTTGATGGCTGATTCACGCGATACTTCAAGTGTAATTCCGTCCTAGCTAATTCTCCAAACACTTGCGTACTATAAATGTAGTAATGACTTATATTTGCATACACATACACGGCAAAGAACTTATCGCATGGTTATTCTCACACCGTCACTAAACCAAATTTATCGTTAAACGTTAAGTCCACATATTAGTTAAGCAAATAATTTCTACAAATTTTTGTCTGAAATAACTTCATTCAATATACGTTTTTTTAAACATTATAATATTATGTAATAGAAATTAAAACAGGAACAAAAACTATTAGTATTTCTTAAGAATCTTTAACAACTGCTTACTAAATTACTTATTTATTTTCAAATAAAACATGAATTATGTATAAATGTTTTATTTTTGGGTTCAATATTTCGTGTAGAAAAAACGAATTCGCATATTCTTTATACTAAATGTTAGATTATACATTTTTGTGTATTCTTTTTGCACCATGTTCCATACTTCTAAAAGTTTTTCTTCGGCGATATAATATAATTTGTTATTTTACTAATCATGAGATCACAGCCAAAGAGAATGTGTTTTACTATTTGTATACCAAACTTTACTAAGATTTTATTGTTAGTAATAAATGTATTGTTTGAAAACAGTAAACAACACAGAGTTACTTTCTTATTTGTGTGTTAATACTGATGTGATAATTGGAAAATCAGTTCTAAGTATCTTTTGGCGCAATCGTGACGGTTCATTGTGATGTATTATTGTAACGATCAATAGAATTCGAAAACAAACGCATTCAAGGAAATCTTACGACACGTGAGCACACGTGATCTCCGTCAAAATATAGCACGAACATAATCGGAACAATAGTCGACCTTTGTCCAATAGTGTTGTAATATAACATTCGATAACTATGTGAAATTAAAAAGTTACGTGTGAAAGTGAAAGTCTTTTGCGTTTTCATTGTTTTTGAAGTCACTATTAGTAAACGATATAATTTTCTTAGTAAATTAGCAACTTAATTATGTTTTCTAATTTTTTAAATTCTGTCTAAATTTTTTAACATTATCCAATTATATCGTGATATTTACAAACATTTTATAAAAAAATCAACGCTTGAATATCGAGCTATTCGAAAATGTTCAAAGAATAGATTCGCATCGAAATCTCTGTTAACGAGCAACAGGCTCTACTATCAAGTGACACTTGTTTCACGCTATCGTTTACACTAAATATTAGCTTTGACGACAAAATTCTAGCTTCAAGTATAAAACAGTCCATTAGAGTTTCAATATACGTTAAGGATTGCGAGCGTCAGATTTCGTACAAAAGAGAAAAAATCTAAAGCAAGTCTGCACGTCAGACCCGTTGGAATATTTAAATAACGTCTGGCTCAAACAATGGTTTCCGACCCTCCGCTTTGTTATGCTAAAATTAAGGCTCGATTCGTCAGAACCTGTATCGATAAGTATAGGCTATTGTTTGTACATCCCTATTATTATAATGAGTTAATAGCATGTGTGCATATTTGGTTCAATGCTAAAAACCGTACAATAAAACATTAAATAAATGAAATTAGTAATACTAAAAAACGTTTTTTATGTTATTTTTTTTCATAACACTTTATTTTGTATATCTAAAGAAATCTACTACTTAAATCATTTTTCGCGTTGTAGGGTACCTTGAAATAGACATGATTGATGCCTTAAATTATTTGCAGTACAAACGCTTCCCTCAAGGCTATATTATTCAATATATCTTATGCCACTTACAATTCTGTCATCGATTAAGATTGTCGCTTAGATGCTAAGACGTATTAAATCGTAACACTTGGTAATCATATCTGCTATGAAGATGTAACATGGAAAAACTTTGTTGGTTGGATTGTTACGACAAAACTAATTCACTTATAATAATCATCGATATGTCACGGTTGCTTGTACATCCCTAATATTATAATTGTATTAATGTTTCGTGTAGGTAGACGGCGTTTTGATTTAATTATGTTAAATTATATTTGGGTCGTTTGGTGATATTTATAGACGTATATTGACATATTTTTATTACTTATACTGTACATTGAGTCGATGTTAGATTTGAATAGTTATCTATTCAAATCTAACATGATTATTCATGAAATTAGCCTATTGATGTAAATGTTCTATAAATCAAAGATTAACGCTGACAGACATCATGTGCTTACGTTTATCGATTGGTTTTTCCACTTTCAATGTGGCGCATAACAAATAAGTCTCACTTATTGCAAGTTGGTTAAAAACTCTTGATGTGTGCAAGATTCCATCGTGAGTTTCAGTTTCAATTCAAATTAATGTTTTAAAATAGTTTTTGTTCGCACAATGGTGTATCAATTACAGATATGTAAGTAAAATTATGTTTAAACCGCGAGGGATTCGTGTTATTAATCATTTTGTTAATAATTAATTCCCCTATATAATGGTCTGATGCGGAAGCGGAACACAGAATGGATTATAATTTAATAGTGAAACTATGGGGAAGGAAAATGGATGGACTGAATTGATGACTTTTTGGTTTGTACAGCGGTAAATCTCTATATTTATTGGTAACGTTATCGTTGTTAAATCTGATCACTATGTAAAAGGGAAATTTAGCAAAAATTTGGTAATCTTATACTTGAGGACATGATTATAAAATATTTTAATTAATCACCATGTTCAGAAGTTAACTGGAATGTAGATATTATGAGTATAAAGATTTATAAGGATAAGGAGTAACAAAAATGTTTTAAAGAGTCTGTTTTGGACAATCTTTACATGTCCGGCTTATTGTCGAAACCGCTGAAGTTATTTTGACGGGACTTTCACTGACTTAGTTCACTTTTCATCTGGAAACTAGTGCTAGTGTGTCACATGGAATTGTTTCCAGAACTTACTAGTTATTCGAAGATAGAAAGCCAGTTTAAAGCAGACATATCAATATACCTTGAATATGTCCTTGCATTATTAAGGTGATCCACAAGGGGAATGGAAATATACTGAAGTATGGAAATATGAATCGTCTTTAACTACCTAGCTACAATTAAAGTATCTTTAGCAAGACGTGCTCAGTGTTCTCATAAAATCTACAACGTACCTAAAACGTGTGGTAAAGCGCTTAATACGAGCAAGAATTTCCCCGGGTCCAAGTGAATTCGGCGAACATTGCAATAAATCTCAATAAATACGGGCAAAAATGCCCGGAATAATCCACGCGGCTTTGTGCCTCTCCGCTAAGCTTGCCTGTTGTTTTCTTGAATCTTATTGTTACGTATTTAGGCAGTTATACACATTTTCCCTAAGCTAAATGTTACTTTGGTGAGCTTATTTATTTGACCCGAAGAGCCTAAAACATTCGTGATGAGTATTTTATGTAGGTGAAACTAATAAAAGCATGTTAACATTATTTCCTTTAAGCAGAAGTTCAGAACCCGCACTTGTAAAAATAAATAGTTTAAGTGACGTTTAGTAATATAATTATAAGCTGCTTCTAAATGCATATAAAAATGTACCTATACTATACCCAAAAGAGAAGAACAATTTATAAAAGTTTTGTATGTCTGCCGATACGTTCTAGCTAATATGCGATACGGCCCGACCCATGTTTATATGAATTTTATATCAGCGTTACACTTTATTCTATAATTATCACTGCTTGTTTGCCTATATATCTGTGAAATATACAAGAGTGAGTGTCCTATTCTCGATTAGGGGAAGCGGGGATTCACTATCTTATTTTGTTTCCTACATGACTTATGAGATGACGAAGATAATATACGGAAATACCTCGATTCGTCCGTAGAAAACCTAATGAATCTACTATAAAATTGATGTGTCACGTACATACCAAAACCAAAATATACTTCATTGAAAATTAATACAGTGTTTCCTCTTAATATTTTCACAACATTTGTTACGATACGTGAGTTTATTGTGTTTATCATATGTATTTTATTACAAAATAATTAAATTAACAGTGACAAGGTCAGCGTTTCATAATAATTGAGGTTTCGTTGTAATTATTTTTAATACTAATGTAACATGTTAGAACCTGACTTTGTATTATGTCGTAAAAATTTATTGTGGCCACAATAAACTTATAAAACGATAACTCAAAGAAATAATATAATTTTTTTGCTAAATAGCCTTCCGCCTGGTAAAAGGTATTATAATGTATTATTGTTCTGTACATCGTATTTGATACAGATAGATATAAATAAGCATGCAACTCAATTTTTTGCGTTTATAAAATTTTCGTTTCTTTATTTCCGTGAAACTCGTAAAGTAAACTGGCAGAAAGCTGATTTTATGTTTGTTTCAACGCGCTTAACTCAGGAACCTTTAGTTCGATTTGAAAAATTCTTTCAGTGATGGATAGTACATTAATATTATTATTATATATTAATGTACTATATATTCAAAAATAATTAGGGATCCTAATTAAAAGTCCAATAATGTAACCCAAGGTGTAGAAATCGAAATGAACGCGAGCGAAGCCTCTGGCAGAAGCTAGTATGTAGGTACATAAAATTAACGCAGGGGAAACGTTAGTATACAATACAAGTTTTCACTCGTACAAAAATTAATTTTTAAATTTGATTAGCGTATAAACAAAATAAATTAATAACCGATCTTTAATTTTTATATCTGCACGTTCATAGAGGACAGTGTGTATGTGCATTTTAATATCAACTCAAGTTTGTTAGTCTTATTTTATTTGGGACGTATGTCCTTGCCTTAACATGAGTGTCAACAAGGATTATGTGTCTTAGTCGTGGGATAATACTTGCTTTTGTTACCTACTGCCTCAAATTTATGTTTAACTGTGCTCTGCACGCGGCTTCGTTTGTTTTGAATACATTTATATGTGGTATACAGACCTTAAAATCTCCAAGAAATGAGATCCTAAAGGTAATACATAATGTAGCTTTTTGATACATAATCGATAATAGTTTTTATAATATTCAGCTGTTATGATAGATTGACCCTATTCATGCAACAAAACCTTCCTCGTTAGATAAAGATTCGTATTAACAGATACTATACCTTACGCCTTGTTGAAAACTATGTTTAATAATACAGTAATTATACCCGATATGTAAAAATAAATAAAGTTGTATTATTATTTTATTAATTTTATCTCCGAAAACTACAATAGACAAGATAATGTTGTAGGAACACAGAAGACCCTATAAACATTTATCGTTATATAGAATAAATTCACAACTATCTACTCCTTATATGAAACTACACAATTATCTATAGGTAGGTGGTCGCGTAACGTGAAGTGTCACCGCGGGATTAACCGCGGTTTAACCGGAGTTTAACTAAAGGATGTGTGTTTAGGACGCTAGTTACACGCTCCTCGGTCACGTTTACATAAACCGTGGCTACGAGCAACTTGGATTGTATGGGCGCTTTTGGAGATTGCCACGACCGGTAGTTTGTTTGTAGTGTTTTTAATTCCCCTAAAAAGAGGGTTATTAAAGTAGGGGATGAGTGAAGTGTCCAGGTCACGACCCTCTTACACTGTAAAATATATGTCGATATATATAAATCAGTAGAACTCGCGTGTTTGTACAATCAATTAATTTGCCTAGAAATAAAATCATAGACAAAAAGAAAGTGTTTTATAAATACGAATATAAATGCGAGCGAAGTCGTGGAATAATGATCTCGTAGTCAAAGATTGAGTTGTATTGTATCTTTCATACAGCGTGACGATAAATTTAAGTATTTTTGTAATCAAAATATACATAACGATTAATGATGGAATTCTAAAATACTCTTTATGGCGTTACCTATCTACCATTGAAATTCCTATCAAAATCAGTTAAGCCGTTTCTTATATAAGACTACAGTCAGAAAATGTTATCTTAATATATATAAATTACGCGTCACGTTTGTCCGGGATGAACTCCGAAACTAATGAAACGGTTTTAACGTTTTTTTTCTTTAAAATGAGTGCTACGCTTCAACTTAAAAGATAGGATAGTTCATTTATCAATTTATAGTCGCAATATTTTATTATTGCGAATTAGTATTTGTATATTCGAGAGTCAAAATTATCTTTTAGCTCAAAACGATTCTGACGATGACGATATCTGTTAACTAAATTGAGGAGTAATAGATGGCACCGTGTTAAAAGCACAAACGTTTCAATAATAATAATAATGCTTACTAATTACAATTTAATATAACAAAATCTTTAGTCACAGCAACGCGTAACCGGGTCATCTAGTATTATATATAGTCATATGCATTTACATAAAACCTGTTATTTTGGTATTACAAATAGAGGCATCTAATTAATTTATTGGTAGGTAAAGATTAAAACTGCATTTAAAAAATCATGCTTAATTTATCGTAACTTGATTGAGTTGAAAAATAATATTAAAGAAGAATTAATTTATTCTTGAATATTTACATTAATCAGTTTATTTAAAAAATTATAAACGTATGTTATGTGTCCAAAATGCGGCATACATTGATCTTTATTTCACGGAGCTTAACCCAGTGACGGTAGACTTACATGGAATTAATTGTCGGTTAAAGTTTAATTGGAGATTTATCGTTATCGCCAATTAGGTGGAAGCTGTCCTTTCTATTTCGTGATTTAAATGAACTGCTGACCTTTGCTAATGGCTACTTGATAATTAATGTCATGTGATTTGAATTAACTGTGTAATTCTCATTAATGAACAGATCCAGAAATGTGGATAGATGCAGACAATCTGACATTTATACGAAAATAATAGAACCTCATCAAATAATACGATTTAAGAACGAAACGGGTTTATAGTCCTGAGAAAACAGTACAAAAGGAAATTGTTTTAGATGAGCATAAAAGGCTGACCACCTACTGTAGATGAAACAGACTCAAAAATGTGTCCTAAGCTCCAATTACGTTACCTGCTTTATTTAAATCGTGCTTTTCTTTATTAATTTCTATTTTTTTTTGTTTCAGGTATGTAATACATAACAATATGAGAATGTATACCAGAAAATTCCTTCGTATGGAAAATGATGTGACCGCCGAAAAGTGTCTACTAAAATATCGGCATACAACGTAATAAAGTATTCTCAGAACCGTAATATATCCCAACGATTTCATTTCCCGGAAAAGCGACGTTTCTATACCATTTCCGCGTTTGAAGTAAAATTAAATAATTCGTTGGCGACTCATTAATTAAACAAAATTTTAGAATTTGTACACTTTTACTCCTTATTTATTTAATACTTGACATCTCTCAGGGCACACTTAGTGACAAATCACAAAACAAAATTTCGTTTATTAAACACGAAGATTATGGATCCATTAATGATACGATTATTAATAGGTAAAAACGCAATGTGTTGATTACGATATTTGTCAGATTAATTATCATAGCGTTTTAATCCGCTAAAAGTAGTTTTTCATCGTGAGATATCCGAATATTAAAACTAATCCGAATGAATAAGACTGATATCTCGATATTTGACTTTGAATTAAATTTTATTTTTGTTTAAGGAAACTAAAGATATCTATAAAAGTAGTAAAATACAGTATTTTATTGTATCTATCATAATGAATAATGTCTTAATTAGGTTTTTTGCCTTTATTTCGAAGTAGTTCACAAAATCGACATAAATGCGAGCGAAACCGCAAGCAAAAGCTAGTTTTAATAATAATTCACGCACGCTTCTGTAGGTTATATATTTAGTATGTTTTTATTATGGGGCAAATCTTTAATGTTAAAACAAATAAGATTTAATAACAACGCGTTAACGTAAAATTTCTCAGTTCCTCATCTCGTTCAAAGCGAAATTAATTTATCTAATAGCCCATTGAGTAAAGTGTCCTCTTGTGATCTCTTATAAAACAATTTTCATTCTTGGAACAAAGAATGGCCTTCCGCGAGCATATTTGCAATAACAGAAGTAATATTATAAATGTTACAACGTAATTATTAGTCACATGTCCGTATCAAGGTGGTTTTATTTTACTTCCGTGTTATACTAATCTAATATATAAAATTCTCGTGTCACGGTGTTCGAACTTGAACTCCTCCGAAACGGCTCGACCGAACCTTA
>JAOSYY010000001.1:6936111-6972606 GCA_025727935.1 Hebomoia glaucippe | reverse complement strand
CCCCAATTTTCACCCCTCTACAGTCAACCCCTATTATTATGTGGCAAAACGACGTTTGCGGGGTCAGCTAGTAATATTATAATATTATAGCGCAATCCTTTACAATTATAAATATTTTGTATGTTTGTCCTTATACCGGTATAATGGATAGACTTGCTGGTTGTGCGCGGCTATAAAAATGTGAACTGAGGCAGTATGGATGCTCCAAGAAATACTCTAGCGTTATAGAAAAAAAATATGAATTGCCAGCCATGTCTAGTATATTCGTTATAGTTCAAAATTAGAACACATATTTTAGCAATTACTAACCTGCGAAGATCCTGTGAAAATTAACCTAGCTATTTCGGGATTTTGTAAGAACAAACAGACAGGCACACACATATGTTATAAATTGCATTTCTTACTAACGTACATGAAACAGCTATTTTATTGATTAGAAACACTGTAATTTTATTTATAAGCTTTAGTTATTGTATACGCTGGCTATTTGAATAGTTTGCGGTCGAATTTGTAAATTTTTAATATATATAATTAAATAAGTTAAATCGGTACTATCACCGAGCACTGAGTTTAGCATAGTATAGTAGGAACTGAAGTTATGTTTCATCCATACCACGTACTTGGAATTGCTAAACGAACTCTTCTTAGTCAGTAGAAATGGCTCGTATAGTGTTACTGTACGCGTATAGTTTATTATTTATATAAATTTTCTCACGTTGCAAAAAATTCTTCAGAAACATTGTATATATCATGTCGCTCAAGTTTCAGTATCGTTTTGCTGTTGTCATGTACATAGATTAGTACTTTATTGAGTTGTTGAGTACTCGCTTTCTTCAAAGGCGACGTTCTGCTAATCTGTCTTTATTTTATACAGTAATTTAATTAGAAATATTTTTAACAAGTTTTTAAAACTAACTTATGTCTCCAGAACGATACGGCTTGATTTTAGGTATTACGTTTGATGATGCATCTCAAGTTATTCCTTATAGTTATCCTGCCGCCAGTAAAAATCTCGTCAAAATTGGTCCTCGGGTTTTTGAGATTATCCGGAAAAACAGACAGATTTTGTTAAATTTTCTGATATTGTGATATTTCATATAGACATTTCAATGTTATTTATTACCTTCAAATATTTTGGATTAAAATACGATAATTTGGTATATTGGAAACGATTTGTTGATAGAGCTAGGAATTTAAGTGTATTTTAAAAGTATTCCAAAATGTATAGTGGTTTCGGAATTTATTCTTCACATACAAAGCCAAAATTCAATGACATACTTGCTTCGAAAAGATGTGCCTGATACCGTGTAAATGTCTATAAAAACCAAGACCGTTAAAATAATGTCGACGAATAATCCGCATTATATAAACTTAAAGTTGTACCATCTAAGATAAAGATGACTATAAGAAGTTTATAATCTACTTAACTCGAACGAACTCGAAACTCATCATAAACATTAAATATTCTTTTAACGTTATAAACCCTTCGAATGACGTGGCCATTTTGAAATAACAGACCGTAAACAAAGGGTTTATTTCCAGTACATATTTTGATTAATAACCAACGTTTTGTACCACTGTCAGGTTTTAAAAAAAAACTCAACGTGTCTCGACGCGTCGCGTCATCTAACCCGAAATCAGAGGCTATTCATGATTACAATGGACTTAAAATTATGTCAAATAACCCGTATTACGTGACTGGTAAGGGCTATATTGACCGTCGAGATTTTGTTATAATTTTATTAAATTTTCGCCTCTAAGACATTATTAATAAGGATCGTATTTGTGTGTATCGATTATTCATTTAAGCGGCAGAAATGATGTTTCGTGTAAAAAATGTTCCGTGGGCGGTCCATTTGGGACTAGTACTAAACCTGAGGGATAGGCGTATAAAACCCGAGATTTTTGACAATAAGTATTTTTATACTATCATGAAAATCTAATCAACGCCTACGATAGCTGGGCATTGAAACTAGAATTTTCCTGACCCAAAAATAAGGTCTTAAAGAATTTCAAAAAGAGACCCTCTTCAAATCCTGTATCGTAATAAAATTTTAGCTGGTAACTTGAATATTTTATGACCTTAACTTTATTCCTATAATTTTAATCTCAGACTTCACATAAATGCAATTATCATCGAAAATAGCGAGATGATTTTGAAAATCGCAGTATCTGAAGGATTAATTTTAATATCATAAACCTTTAAAAAGGTATTGCTAAAGTTCTCCGCTTACTATAAAGTAAACTGGCAAACGGACAAAATAATGTTATTTTTAACAGTATTTAAAAGGTAACCTTAACATGTGTTAGAACTATTTGTAAAGATATTACATTTCCAAACAATACAAGGGCGTCGGAAACCACACAAATTCGTGGAAATACATCAGACTAGCCGCATCCGTTCACTTAAATTCTGGCCATACGCTTATGCAAATAACGATTTTTAACGGAACTATATTTACATATAAACAAATCTTGTTTTTCTAAAAAGGTTATTTAAATGCAGTATTGTGTTAACAGTCAATGATTTACAAGATCACACCTACGATTTTGAACACAGTAGGAATAAAATTACCTTATACATAACGACTATAGACGTATGTATTAATTTAATTTCTGAATGCCCGAAATAAAAAGGGTGACAGGGCATCATTGAATTATTAATGATGTCACGTGGATGATAACCTAACCTACCTTCTAAGGAGTCTCATTCTCGCCATTTTATTTTGCTGATTTGTAGTCATCAGATAATGTATATGTGTGACGTCAATTCATTTACTATTAAAAGAGTCGCAGCTGAAATAACATACGAGACTCTGATTCACCTGCCTTATAAGGCAAGATTTAAATGATTAAATATTTTCACTCGATTATAATGATATTTATACAGGACGTAAAACATACTTGACAGAATGCGACCTGAACGTAATAAAGAAACAAAGCATAATTCGTATACAGTACATTCTATGTATCATGGGATGAATTAGTCATAAAATAATAATTAATTTATCACATTTAAATCTGTGTTTTGATTTTATGATTTTCGACTAGATTTATAGTATTAAACTTCTCTAATTTTGTATTTTCGAAGTGGAGAGTTGTAAGAAAAATATACTTTATCATAACTTTATTTATAGTCCGAGCGAATGACCCCACGACCCGTTTTCATTTAGATTTTCGGATTTCCTCAAATATCATCTAAACTTTCTGTAGAAAAGGAAATCAGATTACAGTATGAATGGGCAGCCTCGAACCTCTGGTATTGTTAATAAATAATAATTTCTATTAATATTCAGAGTTTATATTATATATTATCCGGGGCCTTATCGATCGGAAGCGAATTATTATTGGTTCATTGCATTTCCGTTTAATAACCTTCAATACAATAAATCAAAAAAAAAACCTGAAGGCGTATTTGAACTAATAAGTAAGGCTTATTTGGAATTTGTACATTCTTATTTTGTTCAATGATGCGAATTAATGATCTTTTATAATTGAAAATAATAATCTTTAATTGCTTGGGTGATTTGAACTCTGATTTTCAACACATTAAAGCAGTTTTTAACACGGTTTCATTAACTTGTAATTATCCAGCTACTTCAAATATTATTTATTTTAGCTTGAAACTTTATATGATAATATTACTACAATTATTTACAATTACACATTAATTTAATTATGTAGTTATAATTGAGGCTTTCTAAACCCTACATGACAGAATTAAAAACTGTCAATAGTGATCTTAATAAAAAAAATATTTTGTGTTCGAATCTTTCTTTGACATGTACACTGGAGACTTGTACCATTGTTTTAAACTTCAATTCACTAATAACATTGAAGTTACGTATCAAATAAACATCGAAAAAACAATTAAAAGCGTCTCAACCTATCATTAATTTGTATGGGTATAATGGAGGTCTTTTTTAATATATCAGTAGATTTATTTTAAGCTCTACGAGATCAAATGAGGCCATCAAAAACCCTATTCCTTCAATATAAATCTTGTAGTGACATCTTAAGGTTAATTTCATTTGGTCATAAATCGTCCATGTCAGAGGGTGTTCGTGCTTCTATTTACAAGTTCAGAGTAAGGCTGTTTGAAACTAGCTTCCCTTGTGAAAGCAAGTGCAATATTGTCGTTAAATTAATCTTGCTTCTGCTATAAATATACTGTTATGACGTCGTCTGTTAAAATTTAATATTTTTTAAATATTAACGGCTAAAATCTAGTTAGAATGGATGCTTTTTTCCTTCATTTAAAATGGCTTATATGACACGTGCTTGATAACTCACAATGAAAGAAGTAAAGAATTTATGACACTAAATTTAAACATATTATAAGCGTTACAGTTTCTCAACGAAGTTATTGCTTATTTGAAGATTAACGGCCTTATTCACAAAAATCCAATTTGGTCTTGTTAAAATCCTCATTTGGCTATTTGACGGTACCTCCAGTCAACTAAATCACGTTAAAAGATAGATTTAGCTCTTCTATCATTTTTAAACAACCGTCTAGTAAATGTTCTCTATAGTCATAGTCATCTCATATACATATAAACTAAAATTTTTAGACCACCGAAAATATTTTTGTTTCCTTTGACCACAATGTCAACTAAAATAATGTATTAAATCATTCGTACATAAATTATGTTATATGTATTTATTTAATACGTTCATATAACAGAATTTATGTATGAAAAGTCCGAATAAGCCTTATTCGGACTTTTTTAACCGATACCGTCTATACGAGGCTTAAAACTAAGAAAGGTAATATTTACCTTCATAGGTACAAGGGGACAATGCTACCTTAGCTGATGTTTCTTTTCACGATTTTCTTTGTGTCTTCATTTTAATATTAGAAGAGGTTCGCTCTGGCAACATTCCATATACGGCGGGTTTGTTTGCGGAAGATTTTTCTAATCATGCATTTGTGATGGCTATTAATTTGCTAGTGACATACTTGTTGCATTCTTTGTATGCCTTTGTCTTAGCGTATGTTATTCAAGGTGATACTAAGTGACTAAGTACTAACACAGTTTACGGTGTTTATAAATTAATAAGCAAACCGGAAACTTTGGATGCCTTTTATAAAATATTTGTAATTTTATATTCTATACAAGGAAACTAAAAAAAATACGGCTGAATCTTGACTACTAATCTATTAGTAGTTATTATAAAGAGTACAATGTTGTGTTATGAATAACTATCGAGTTAATAAGTTATGACTTACATACTGGAATGATTGTATTTAAGTGTTTTGTTACATTAAGTAAACATAATAATTAATTATAATTATATTTTTTATTATAAGAACTAATGCTAGAACGTGTATCGTATACTTGCAAATACAAAGTTTGTACGAAGCTTTCAATAAAACAAAACCAAGTAAAACCTAAGTGCGATGATCTATAACGTCAGAGGTAGCCTGCGCCCGCGCAGGTAGGTATGCGCTATTCTCAGACATGGTCACTGACCACAAGACCTTTCCTTGGGGTGACTGTACCACCATTGTATATTGACCCTTACACATCATTGCTAAAGAACTCATTAAAGGAACACGCGAGTTCACTTAACTGGTTTTAGCTACCACTCTTATAAGACCCATCTCGTTTTCTCACTCCATAATTTTAAATAAAGAACGTCCTTCCCGTCCTGGCTCTTGTTAAACTGGCCAGTGTCGCCGCATTTCTTTTTTGTATCCCATATGTTTTCTGGTTATTTTTATGTCCTTGAATGTTCACTGTGGTCTTATTATATTTATAGATGTTGCTCTTGAAATGCGCTACGAAATTGGATGCATTTTTATCACAAACTACCAAACAATATTTTAAAATTTTAAAAGTAAATTTGAAAGTAGGTACTTGTAATTGCCGTATTGAAATCAAATTATCAATGGATATTTAGTTCGGTTGGCAATATAAGATTTGACGATGTTGTACTGACCTGTTTTTATTAATTTTCATATCATTTAAAATATTTTATTTATTGTTATATATTTGTGCCAAACTTATGTGAGAAGTCATTTCGAATCATAGCTGTTTAACTAAAACATCCCGAAGACTTTATTAAATAACGTTATTTCGAAATACAGCCTTCTAGTCAAGTCTAAAACTAATATAAATATTATTGTAGTCGTGAAACAAGAATTGGGCTTATTAAATATTGAAATGTATCCTCAATACCTTAATGTCATCGAAGAACAAAGGCTTTCAGTGTTTTCGTTTTGTTTGTAATAACATACGGCCTTGGTTATGAGCATCTACTTGAGAAATGCCTTCAAAGCTCGCGAGTCTTCATCGAACAATTAGTGATTAAGTAATATTTTAGTCGATAATACTAATGAAATTTCCGTAAAGCCTTTCCACTGGGTTAATAAAAATGATACCACGCTAGTGTTTTTTTGTAGATTGTTCTTTTGTTATTAGTCATCGACAGACACGTAAAGGTTCAATTGATGGAGACTATACCTCAGCTATATGACATTGTTAATTCAATGATGTGCTTTCGAAGTTTCTGTATATTTCAGTCATTCGCAAATTCAAAGACTGAAGTTAAAACGTGCACTACTTCACGACTTTTCTATCTGTAAATGGTACGTGATCCAGAAGGATTTATAATTTTTTTTAGAAATTTCTCTCAATTATCCAATAATCGAAAATTTAACAGACGTTCGCATCATATTGTTATACAAATCGGAACATTAAATATAAACATCCAAAATTGTCATGATATATTTCTCACAGAAAATATGTGTAAAGAACCTGTAAACACATTCAATTTACACTGGAACTAGCTGGATTCATTTAAGAAAAAATCATTTAATGCATCATGCATCTTATTTAGCGAAGATTTTTTAGATGCTTCAATTGCCTTTAATTAAAAAGTTAAATCTCGAAAAATACATATAATCTTTCTTTTCTCATTTTAATTGTCCTTGCGAAATGAAACGCTATACTGTACATGCAGTGCGGATAACAATATTCTGTATGTTAGAAATCTGATTATAAAGTAGCGTGCTAAAGGATATTTTTTAAAGTCATATATATTCCTTAATAATTATAAATATATATTCCGTATTTAGAAATGTAATTCATTAATAGCAATTATTTTTAAAATGTATGCAATGTAACATAGGCATATACATTATACATATTTCTTAGTGCATGATTTTAGTGACACAAAACCTAATCTCTTTATGAATATTCAGTACAATCATTGCGAGGTGTCGTATATTTAAAGGTGAAGTGCAAAAACGAATCTTTGTAGCAATCTTATACCTTAAGTTTTACTTTTAGTTCCACAGCTGTTGTACGTTTCAAATGATCTAATATCGTCTGTCTAGGTATTATTAAAAATTTCAGCGGATATATGCTACAACGACGCCGTGTAGACGGACAAAAACTCTTCCACGAAATCCGTCTCCCGAATTGACACGTGACCGGCCGAAATTCCTAAAGAAATCGAAATGTTCTTAAATCATAGCCTCCATTTTATATCGGGCTATAAAAACACCCCTAGCCATTCACGCTAAAATGCACTTTATTATTTTAGAATAGAGCCGGTTTTACGATGACGTGTAAAATAGAGCCTTAAGGCAGACTGGGATCGTACTTGCTTGACTGGTTTCAGACCTGTTACACCTCGTTTTGTTTTGTTTCGAGCACTGACCATCGCAACAAAGGTCTTGGCTTTTTTTTACAGAGCAATGCCTCTGTTCTACCTACGTCAAGGACTAGGATAGATATTTTAATATTAATTCAGTGGTGTTATTTAATAGGTGACTATACATATAGTAGTGGGTTATGTTAACTGGTGTTGATATATCTGTTATAAAAGATTTTTCCTACCATTGGACGTTATAAATCGTAGGCGTGAGACGTATAGTATTGTAGATAAAAAATACTAAATACTTTTACCAATGAGTCACTTGTTCAAGACAGATTTGTCTTGAGTATGTTAATTGACACGTTTGCAATACCACGCCAATGTACTAAAAATCGATTTTAAATTTATTTACAACAACCGGCCGCGGCGTTATTTCATCATATGTCAAGTACAATAATCTATTATGAATCTAGTTTTTCATTTCTGTCATATAAAAATATATACATCGACAGAGCATTATTGAACAATAAATAATATATTGTGATTGAAGTTCAACGACTATCAAGAATGCCTTATATTTGCTTAAATTTGAATGTAAACTCTAGAATATCTTGATAAGACAGGAGGGCATTCCCGTCCCACTACAATAAATAAAAGCCAACAGTCCAACCTGACCGTTTAATTCAGTCCACTAATGACATATAGAATCTTATTAACCGAAGCACCCTTCAGAGGTGTGCCTGACGTTGACGTAGGTCTTACCCTAATCACCCGGGGCCCTTATACTTCTATGTATATTTGTCTGCAGTACGAGCACCGAGGAATTTCATTTTGGTAAATTTTAACGCCCTATATAAAATATCGACAGATAAACACGAGGTTTCGTTGACGTACGATGGTACAAGTTCGAAATTACGCAGTTCTTTTTTTTTTAAGAAATATTGAACCTTGCTAAATTAAAATCAGACTTAAACTTTGTGAAGTTAAGCAATATAACATTAACAATGCTCCACGGCTTTACCCATGTCGCAATATATTTATTTTAGCCTGTGCTATTTTGATGTATGAGCTATATTTCTATAAAGTTTCATT
Organism: Hebomoia glaucippe; assembly: GCA_025727935.1. NCBI lineage: Eukaryota > Metazoa > Arthropoda > Insecta > Lepidoptera > Pieridae > Hebomoia > Hebomoia glaucippe. The sequence continues at coordinate 6,963,909 of JAOSYY010000001.1, read as the reverse complement.
AAAATCCATTCAGGAGTTTTGACAAAGTGTAACAAACATCCATACGCACTGACTTTCGCGTTTATAATATTAGTATGGATAGCCGCATTCACATTGAAAGACGCCAGTCAAGACTAGCGTATCTGATCTGTAACAAACTACAAAATGAACATAAAATTAGTCTATTTGTTAGTATCTACCATATAGCCAAATAATATTGGCAGTAAACTTTAGCGCCGTATTAATTCGGTTTCCAAAATTATTGTGTATTACATTAGATTGTTCTTTAAGATGATAAAATAAAGAAAAACAAATTATTCGTTTACGTTTGTAATACAATGCACTTGTAATAACATAGAACTCCACAAAAGAAATCAATTTCAAAGAAACAATACCACAAAAATACTCGAGGCAAACTATCTAAATAAATGAATCATTTCTCAATTTAATAGTTGTAAATGGGCTACGTGAACCAAAACACGTATGTCTAAAATTGAAAACATCAAACAAGAACGAATCGGTTTGTTTTTCAGAACATGAAATAATATTAAATTTATGATCTATCGAATATAAACGAACGGACAGAGAAGCCAAAGTTCTCCATTGAAGTTCACGACAAAAAAAGATTGAAAAACATCTTGCGCAGACGCAGCGTGCTTTCTCAGAGCGGAAGTGATTGGGGCCCGAACTGTTTATGTGGGGCCTCAGTATAACTGCTTTAATATGTATTTACTGAGTTAAGATGTGTTCGAGTATAATTCTCATTGGTCATGGGCACGAGCTAGACATGTTTCTATATAAATAATAGTTAAACAACAAATTTTGTATAAAATTAAATAACCAAGAATACTATTTTAACATCGTAGCAAAAGGAAAGCTGTAATCTATCTGTCCCAACCAAAATAAAGCTTAATTGATACTCGTACATACAGAAAAGATTATTCAAATATTTAAACGCAAACAAAGGCCCTATTTGATTTAGTGCCTCATGATGACCAAGTCGGTCTCTGTGTTTCTATATATGAGTTGGCCAAGTGTTCATATGCTTGTGAACACATTGCACTGTTTATGTTGTATATTTCTGGAGCGACCGTGTGTGCTGCCACGTGGGGTAACCACCGCGCTGTACACCAACGTAAACAAAATTGATACACGCTAATATATACCATATTTTCAAGACTTTAATGGTGATAATTCTGTGAACTTGGCACGTTTTCTTCTTCTTTGATGACATGTTCTTTGATTGTTTTGAACGTTTTAGTCTTATTTTTGAAAAGTAGACTTGTAAGGATTTTTTGCGGTTATAAACGATTTGTTTTTAAATATCCACTTTTTTGTTCGAATGTTGTATGTAGTGTTTATTTTCCTTTTATTTTTAAATTAAATACAGGAAACAATATCAAAATTTTACCTCAGTTCATTAGTTTTGAAGTTGATTTTATTTGTATGAATCGATTCCAGATAGTTGTGGGCTGTTATATTGAAGGTTGGTAAACCGTGATTTTGTAATGATTAATGATTTGTAGCAATTATATTTTTCATGTAGGTAAATATTTTATATGTTTCTAAATATATAATTTTGTCGGCGTAGATTTATTTCAAATTAACGTTTTATTTTTTCAGGTAATTAAGGCGATGTCAATATTTTCCTGTTGGCTATTTAAGTACATATACCATTATTTACTAAAATTTTTGTCAATATGAATAAGAATCGAATCTATACTATTATTACTATGCCATTATAAAACTGAAGAGTTTGCTTGTTTGTTTGAACGCGCTAATCTCAGGAGCCACTGGTCAAATTTGAAAAATTATTTCAGTGTTGGATAGTACATTTACAGAGGAAGGCTATATTATACTTTAAAAAAATAGGAATTGTTACTAAAATTCTTACTTTACTAATTACTTCATTTACGTTCGTGGATTATTTTCTTCGATGAAAATGAAAATAAGTGTTACTTAAAAAACTTATCTGCTACTGCTAATATTTATCGTCGCGTCGTCTGAAACCCGCTTCGTCAAAAATTGCAAAAAATAAAAAATATATTTTCTCGCCGCCTGTAATGAACACGAATTTTATTTTATGTAAAATCTTTTACGATTTCACTGGATAAAGGTTGATTAGTGTGCCAATGACGTCTTATAAATGATACTGCCTGGAAATAAATAATTAGCTTCAGAATTTATAAATATACAATTAAGCCCTCTTGGTATTGTACATATCTCAATACTTTCTTTATCCTAAACTAGCTTCTGCCAGCGGATTCGCTCGCGTTCATGTCAATTCCTACGCTTTGTGTTACGCTATTAGACTTTTAGTGACCTTCTGTAGGTGGGTGGGTAGGTGGAATTTCATCTTCTAAACGACCACTCGTATCTAAATCACGTATTTTCTGTTATCCTCATATGTTTCTTAAAAATTTTGATGTAACCATTCAATTTGTTGAATACCCCTACGTATGTGACTTTAATATCACTCGAGACATTCAAAGCTGCCAAATATAGAAAAATATCTGTATCTTAAAGGCAAAACTTCGACACGACATTCTGAAATACGAGCGGCCTAACATTGACCCGAGAAATGGGCCCCTTTTTTTCTCATATTCGGAGGAAATATTATGTCGAGACGTGCTAGTTCTTGCTGTAACGGATTTTGAATTATTTTCTCTCAAAATAAGATACAGATGTTCTATAGCGACTAGCTTCTGCCAGCGATTTCGATCACATTCATTCCGATTTTTACAGCTCGGGTTACAATGTTGGACTTTTAGTAAAGATCCATATTTTTTTTTTAAATATAACTTGAGTAAAGTTCTATTTTATTAAGGAGATTCAGAGATTAAACACGTTTAATTGATTGAAAATCATTATTGTAATACCCAAAATGACTACAAGGTGGGTCTGAATTGTGATTAACTTTCTTTTTAATATGTTGCTATTTGACTCATTCATCTCCCGATATTGGTACTCCTTTCGCATCCTCCATTCCCATTTTTTTTATTTTTGTAACAATTTTAATAGTATTTAAAATATGTTATAATCTGAGTAAATGAATAAATAAATAGTAATGGAATCTAAAACACCTTTTAATTTCTTAAAATTCTCTCCGCGAAGCCTGAGTATTTATCGGTTTTACCGAATAATTAATTTCTATTCCGAACGAAAAAGTTTTCCTTCGAAAGATAGCTGCTTCAATTGGGAGAGACGGCGGGAATTTTATTTCAAGACTGAGAGAATAAAGACGGCTTGGCTTGTGATAATGTTTGTGACCAGGCTTGAAGGAAATGCTGGATATTATGTGATTAAACCCTGATAAAATAACAGATATTTAAAATATATAAACAGTTAGCTTATAATGTCGGGGTCTTTGATAGACTTATAGCTTATGCATAGGTTGTGTATATGGTTTATTAAGTTTATAGCACATGTTTTATCCTTTTTGATTTTTTACATGATTTGTTTATTGTGTACCCTTTTCTTAAGAATATCGTTGTTTTAGTAAAACAATAATAAAAGAACAGCGTCCCCTAAATTTTAAATACGAATCACTTTAAAAATTATATGTGGTGATAATGAAAAACAAGAATTAATTTAAAAAGTAAGAGTTCAGATAACATCTCAATATGGTAACCCTATCAATACACTTAGGCTCACCGCAGACTAGGGGATTACAAATGAATTATTAATGCGTACATTCATATAAACCTGGGCCATTTTTCCTCGCTCCGCCTTAAATTTTACTTTTCGTACTTGTGCCCTTTCTGAATCTATTGGGGAAAAGGTTTCAAATAATTTTACGCTATTATTGTAATAATTTACATAAAAAGAATAACCAATGGATGTTGTTAACAGAAAAAGAGGAAATTAATTGAACTTTCAGACTTCTTAGTTTCCGAACGAACTAAATCGAAATTCTAATGAAATGCAAAACAGATTGCTAATTAAGAAAGTCAGAGTAATTCTATGGATTTTGAACGTCACGTGTTACTTGGCAGTTATAAGTAAAGAGGAAGTTATAAATTAATATATTTAAGTCTACTATAAAAATAGAAAGTAATGCGAGCACTATAAAACACCATTAAGTCCTGGAAAATGAGCAAACGTGAAAAAATAACATGATTTTGATGGTTGGGTTGAACGTAAATTGATTTTTAATTACGCCGAATAGGGATATGTTTTCATGGTCCTGTTAAAACCGAAGGGATGCGGTGAATTATATATATACCAGGTTTTATGCTGTCATAAAAAATGATGTATGAATGTTTTTATGTTATTATAAGTGTTAATTATTTTCGTAACTGACCAACATCTAATCACAGTTTTAATTGCATAATAACCTGATAGTGCTTTTCCACTTCCTTTTTTTGGTATAGGAAGACCAAGTATTAAATTGGTTTTAGCCGTTCGATATTATACATATGCCTATATATTCCTTTTTTCTTTATGGAATATAAGAAATGTGTTTTTATAACCCAAAATTATCACACGCGCTTAATTTTAGAAGTCGTTAGAATTACAAAGTACAACCTGCTATGTAAAGGTAAAAATTACGTCAATGGCTCAACAACGAAATAAAGGTTTTAGAAACGAGTTTCAATAGAACCAGGAAAGCAGTTTAAAGTAAGAATTCTTTAAACGTGTTGATACTCAATAGCACGGAACCTCTCCATTTTAATTCGAGTTGATCCTTTATCACGGCGCCATCTGTTGAGCTATTGTCAAACTTCCCTTTGTTGTTGAGGGTAAGGTGTTGTAAAACTTACGCCCTTGAGATAAAGTTGTAAGTTCCTTAATCGGGGTATTGTTCGCGTGCCCCCATCACTTGTTAGGTTAAGCACTTGCCCGTATGTGATGCTTTTCGATATTTTGTCTGTTCTGTTTCTATTGACGAAAAGTTCAATCATAGGTCATCTGTTTATATTTTAGTTTGTTTGAAGTGTTTTGTGTTCGTAAAAATATCTTTAAATAGCAAGTTCTACTGTAGCAACAGTTCATTACAAAATATCAGGATTTAATTTAAAATTTGCTTAATTTTATATCTGTCATGTACAGATAAGCTGAGATTCACTCGACGGTAGTTGAAAGCTCAGCCAACTGGCAATTATTTAATCGATGGTATGTTGTCGACCTATTTATCTTTCTTAAACATTCGTAAATACATAGAAATAGTCGAAACGCGCATTTTTTTTCCATCTATAAATGTTGGTACGTGACCCGAACGGAACTTATAATTTGTTAGAAATTTTAGTACTCTAAACGACTGTGCTTTTGATACTCATCGGGCTACAGGCAGTTCCTATTCGAAGCAGAACAATAATCACAATTTTGGAAATGTAACTTACTTTCCGACATGAACTTGAAGCCGGTATTGTGACCTCGCGGTTGCTTTATCCGACGGGTTGATTCTCATAAGCTTAACAAGTAAAGTTATTGAAAAATTACAAGATCGTCAACATCCCAACAAATTTATATGCCTGATGTATTAATTTAGTCTCATTCTCGTCTATTACCATAATAAAAATTACTAAACTTATAATAGTAAAATATATTTTAACGATAAGATATTAATCAAGGAGTAATATTTTAATAATATAATGTAATAGAGTTCCTAGTAAAGCTCGCCCTCTCGTTATACGATGGTGTTATGGCGTGCACGTGTTTGTTAATTAAACAATCTAAATTCAACAAGATTTACTTATAGATCGGTTTATTCCCATCCCTAGCTAGGGGTGGCAGTATGTATTTAGTTTGAGCAGATAAATATTTTACTTTGCGATAATTTGGTATAGATATATATTAAGAAATACGACGATTTGTTAATTTTTGTTATATAATAATGTAATGGTGAAGAATATTCAATAAAGAAAAACAAGTATATATTAAAGTAATATTAATTTTTGAAATTGAACGACTTTTTTAATAGATTTACCCACTGATGTGAAATCTTACAACAATATTGTCTAATAATAATTGTTAGTGCAAGGACTTAAATACATAAAATACCTGCAATAGCTTTAATTAGCAACGAAGCTCTCAATTAAACCTAGCTGTAGCTATTAAATCTTGCTTAGAAATTTCAAGTTTAGAATATAAATTAACATTTGACAAAGTGTGAGCTTTGCGATAACAACCGTAAATTAAGTGTTTTTGCTGTTTATTTATTTAATAAGAGTTATTATATAGTTTTATAATAGCTTTTAACGTGATTATTTGAAAGATATTTTACATAGCAGCATGTAATGTAGCATTCAATTAAATATTATCCCTCTCTAAATATCCTGTTACACAATTTTGTTGGAGGCTTGAAATGTTAGGACAAACTGATCCATAACGCATTATCTTAAGGTTTAAATTTGTTACGTTGAATCTGAGTATTTCAGCATAGGGCGGCCGACGTTAAGGGCGACGCTTTTAAAATATTAATTAATTAATTAAAGGACATTAACGTTTTATTGTGTCGTTGTGTTAAATTTATAAGAACTGACGTTTCCTTGACAAATTTTAGGATTTTCGAAGTTTTAAGAAGTTTCAACGAGTTTATTTATAATGGGTGTTAAATGGTTAAGAATTTTTTAATTGCTGTTAAGGTAAAATAAGTTTTTGTACTGACTCCTAAATACCAGGCGTATATACTGACACATTTTTTATCATTTCAACAGTTTATAATACAAGGAAAAATTTAATAAAAGACACAATGAAAAATGATAATACAATATACGAACTGGAAGTACCAGGAGTTTAGAAGAAGCGAAGAGGTTAGTTAAACAGTTTCCTCGACATTTGAACTCATTAGCCGCCGCCAGCTGGCTAACTCTGTTAGAGTTCGTGTGTTCAAACGTATTAGTTTAGTTGTATTTTACTTGTAGTCTAGAACTTTCTAATGAAGTGAGCTCGAAGCGTTCGATTCGATCGATCTGCTAAATATCCTTATATGTCATAAAACTTTGTTACAGCACAGTGAAACTTCCTACCAAGTTATATAATTTTTGTACTTGACAAAAACTTAGGTACTACATATAGTTTTCTAATTCTCGGTATATAAGTAAAAAGTATATCATAGCAGGTAACCAAAGCAGCGCTGCTGTGATGTCACAAAGTTTTCTCTTTATTGCATTGTTTATGACTAGCTCAAGTTAATAAAAGAAATTTGATATTAAGATATTTATTATGGTTTAAGAAATTATAAATGAAAATTTTATACTAATAAGTAATTCGATATTTGAACATATTATTTGTTATAAACAATTAAAGCGATTGAATATATCAAAAGCTACTAATAAGAACATTAAAGATCATGTTTTGGGGATACTAATTAAAATTTCAAATGTTATCTTCAAGTGTTTTAAATCAAAACACAATTAGTTGTAAATAATCCTCCCGTAAACGTTGTACGTAGTGTTATTTTGCATCTAAATGAAGACGTTGAGCGGTGTAGGTTATTCGAGTTGGCTCTTTAATTAAGTCGTAAGCGATTCCAGCACTTAATGGTCAGGTGTCCCTAAAAGGGGACCTCTATTTGCATATTTGCTTTGTCTTCTCTATTGGGTGATGATATTTGAGGTTCGTTTTTGTTGATTAACAGGGAATATCTTAATTTTGGCATGTCGTGGTACTAATATAAATGTAAAGTGATAATTGACTGTTATTATTAATTTGTTGATGCCAACGGTTGCGTGAGAGGTATTTCGTTATTATTCTTCTATCCACCTGCGGAAATGTACTTGTACGTTGCAAATGTATTCGTAATCAGTTCATTCGTTTTGTATACTGTTGGTGGTACATTGTTTGGACGACCTATATAAGTAATATGTACGTTAATAATTATGCAAACTATTACGCTTTAATATACTTCTTTGTTTTAATATTGTCTTTTTAACTTCTTATACAAAAACACGGGTGATACGTTTGGCGTTTCTATCTATGTTTCTATATATGCATCGTAGCTCTTAAATGAGTCGATCTTGATGTGGTTTTTCTTAAAAATTGAGGTGGTTGACATGGTTTTTAGCTATAATTTATGATGCTAAGGAGTTCGATGATTTGTTGACTGTTACTTTAAATTTTTAAAACTATGTAAAACCTTCCATCCACTATATAAACATGTATGTAGTGCTCGTTACAATAAAAACAAAGATTCCGCATACTTTTGCAAACCGACTAGAAGATTTGAGTCGAAACTTTGTATAGTTGTTGTTAGAACTTGCATAAAAGTTTTGTATGTACCAATGTTGATAAATTTGGGAATGTAAAGAAGCTTAGCAAATAATAGCGTGTTTTCTATGGTGATAATTCACAGTTGCAAATATCTACGTTGCAATAACGATCTTTTTACTGGAAGCATCCATTTTGCGGGGCAGATGTAAGTCAATCCGTTTGAAATTTTCTGTGATGTGTTTTGTTTTCTTGTCTTTATGTTTGCCGATAAAAGGGCCAGCAGTTACGAATGTTTACGATCTTATAAAAACCGTAAACGGTAAAGTACAAACATTTCCAATAGACCGCAACTAAACTTCACCGTCTCAATACTAAAGTAGGAAGTGTATAGGATAATTTATGAAGCTGTCCACTTTGAAATCGTTTGAGAGTTGCCAGTTGCAACCGTGGAAAGGATGGCGTTAACATTCTCAAAGAGAATCCTAAATTTATCTCGGTTCTGTAGTGCTAGCCACTCGAGTGTCGGATTAAGGTGTGTTTGTGTCATACTTCAAGTTTGTGTGATAGTGTCGTTTGTATAGGTGAGAATGAAGATCTTGCAAGGTTTGCTGCAGTACTCTATTTATTAATTTATAGAACTATAGTATCTGGTATCAATTTCAGGAAGTAATTTATTGGCCATGGCACAGTATAAAATGACCCTGTTTACTGTTATGATTATCGAAATTGTTGTAGAAATGACCGACAAGAGATATTACGTATGAAATTTACCCCTTGTTCGAAGGTAATTAACAATTAACTTCATCAATATTGCCTTCTTCATACACTATTATTACGATGATAGGATCAGTTCAGAATAAATAATAATCGCCAGAAATAGCCCACATTCGATTTCACGAATTATTTAATTATAGCTCACCATTCAATACGGTCTCGCGTGGGCCATAATGGCCTGGACTTCATTATACGAACATCTGCTCAGTTTTATATTGACTGAAGAAAATGCAGTGTGTAACATGTTCAAATTTTGTTATCAGGCCCACCAAAGATCTTATTTTTTTTAACTCATCAAAAATGTAATATACGTATTATTGTCAGACAGGAATATCGGTGCTAGTGAAAGAATTATCACAATTCTCTCAGCAGTTTCATAGATAGTTACCGCCAGATAAATAAATTTTGCCTTTTTATAGTGTGACGCCTCTGTAGCAGCGAATCAACTTGAATTCCGAAGAAACAAAACTAATCTATTTCAAAATTACTTAGTTTCCTATTAAACAAATAGTCCGTAAAAGAAACATTAATGTGTCTGCCGCGCGCCCCATTAGATGATGCGAGAATTCACATTTTATAGTGTAGTTCAATAAATAGGAATTAACTTAAATTTTTATTTCCAGATCGATAGCTCGAAGCGTATCAGGCGCATTGGCGTCCGACCATGAATTAGATATCGCTGCAAACGATATCGAAACGTAAGTATTATAGATTAAGAACTATTATTATTTGCAAACTTCAGATAACTTTTGACGTTTTGCATTTCAAAGTTTTCGGTTCTTAGTTTTAATATAAGATATAAAACGCTACATGCATCAATGTTTGCACTCTGGTGCTTAGAGAGGAACATCTGGTATATAATGTGTCGTATCTTCTCGGAGCGTTTCGAGCAAAAATCTGTCTCTAAACGAGCCTTAAAAGTCGTAACTCCATTTACGACATGTGAATTTAACGAGCTCTTAAATCTTTAAATCCCATTTCTGAACGAAATCTCGTATATATCCTAATGAGTTTCTTACATATTTAACCAACATTTGCTACGCACATAATTATAAAATCACTTTTCATACAAGACTTTTCCATCTAACCTCCATTGTTAAGGAACTCGTAATAATTATTCAAACAGAAAGGGGCTTTTCGAAGATATTTACTTAGGCGCTGATTTTGGATTTGATATACGTCGTGATTTAGACCGTATTGCATTTGCGTTAAGGTTGAATTTAGGTTAACATTTGCGTTTATCGTTTCATCATCAGTGTTGATTAGAATTAAAGATCTGCCGGGAGATATTTGGGATAAGACCGTAATTCTGAGGATGTCCTTTAGTTGTGAAGTTCACAATAGTGGCTTTAACGTTTGTTAGCTAACCTTATTGGGATTATTTTGGTATAATTTAACAAAGCTATTAAGGGTGCCCTTGAAAAATAAGCATGAAATTGCGACTGAAATCAAAAGATCTTTAACGTTTTAATGTTGCATGATTTTTTGTAACTGAATTGCATAGATAGTAATTAACAGTCTATGGATTAAAAAATAGACTGACCTCAAGTGAAACTGACCTCGACAAATAAAAAGGCGTTATTAAGCGTGAGGAATGTAATTTATCGGTTCGGCTTTGAACGTGGTCTGTACCTAAGAGTCAGGGTTACCGACTGTATTTGCTATCTTTAAGTAGTTCCCTTCATAGACTCGAAAGAGATCAATTTCCAATGAAGTTGTTAAGTGTCAAGAAAAACTTTAATCGAAGTCTCGCTGCGAACGATTGGACCTGTCGTTAGAATTTTCTTGTCATATTATTTCAATATGATTTAAGTTTTTTACTCTGGTCCAATCTACTTTTGCATAACAAATGTTCGAAAAGATAATGATAAAATAAAGTTATATAGAAATACAAATACATTCAGTAGAATTTTATTCCAAATAGACATTCGTATACACCAAGTAAAACGTAAAGTAATAGCTAGATGAATTAATGTGATAACTGACAGCCCTTAGCATCACGCATTCGTAATCTCACGTAATATGTAAATAAGGGATTAATTATAGCTTCGTATTTAAATTGACGCGTGGCAGAGTGTCGTGAACCTCGTAATGTAATCAAAATAGCTATAATTGTAATTTACATATATACAGACATCACGTATGTTTTCCATAGACAAATATAGCTTTAAAATTACTAGAAGTCTGACATATTTCTTTCGCTTCCTCTATTTTTTATCCTTACTATAAACGCAAAAGTTTGTGAGAGCTTTTTATCTTCCCTGCGAATGCTGCAGAAGAGATTTTATTGAAACTTTATAGATATAGCTCAAACGTCAAAATAACACGTAGACTATAATTTATTAAGATATTGTGACATGGGCAAAGGCGCGGGACACCTTTATAAAATTTCATTGCCTTTTTCAACTCTGTCTTGCTCTGTATCGGCTATTAATAATCACTGCCATGACTCCTTTGTGAATTTAATGTGAACCAGTGGCATCTCGCGGTCTACTCATTAAATTTTCTCCGAAAGCAGCTTGATTATCTCGCGCGAACTGTCAAACGCATTTAAATACTCGTTGGGTTTTCTGCAATTTTCCAATTTTCTGCGCAGTTTTCTTAATTTCCTTAAGTACCTTCTACAAAACTTTGGATATTTTTTTTTATATTAACAAAATATTGTTTGTAATAGGTAAATCTTTATTGCACTTCTATTTATTTGTCTTTGTCTCTAATTAAACTTTCGACTTGTATATGAGAAAACGGCAGTAGGACATGGTTAAGTAGCCTTGAGTATTTTAACATGAAATAAGCGGCTTATCGTTGTTTTCGTTAGGTTTACTCGTTGAACGTCGCTATCATGTTTGTACAACCTCCTATTAAGGCGGAAACACATAATTAGCCTTCTAAAATAGTAAATCTAAAAATATTTTATGAGTGTTTCATAAACGGTGATTTTAAATTGTAATTCTGGAAACTTCTTGTTGAAGTAAGAGATAATACATTATTTTGTTATAATCTATTATTTAAATTGCCACATGACTTAAAGTAAGATTAATTTTACAAATTATACTCAACAAAGATCGAGCATTCTCATTATCAATATCCTAAGCTACTCTTATATAAAAAAAATATAGAAAATTAAACTTTCTACTCAAGTCGGCATAACTTGCAAGTATGAAACTGAACAGACATTGTCTGATAGAAAGCAGTCTGAAAAAATCACTTAAGTTTTTAACTTTTTTTTGGGCTATAAGCATCAGGCTTCTTACTTAATAGCAGGTAAGTGAGTCTTAAAGCACAGAATGTACTTATAACTAAATAATGCACTGTCCAACTATTAACTAGATATGCGTATTTTTTCATTTCGTTTCTAAATACTCTAAATTAAAACTTACATTTTGTTGTAAAAAATATCAAGTCCATGTATATCTTTACTTAGCATATAGATAATACTTGTGGATGATAAATACAACTGAATTTTCCACCTCATAAGTTAATACCCTCATTCCTACGAATCCCACCCTCTACTTATGTCACAAGTCAATATAACTTAAACGTAAGGTTAATGAATATGTAAAGTTATTCAGAATTAACATTGTATAATTAGCGACCAAATACAGAGTAAAATGAACAGTAGGAAATTACTGGCTTAACGCATAACACTTTTAATTTATACAGTATTACATCTTTTTAAATAACGAAATATATAGCATATGTAACATAAAGGTATAATAAGGATTTGTATGTATTTTGTAGTCCATTGTTCCTTAGATCTGTTGAACAAACCCAATTTGAATTATTAAAACCAAACCCCACAGACGACGCGTTCGGCTTCTCGCGATAGTGCTTTATGTCCCAACTGATGATCACAGTCTGTGGTCGTGGTAACGTTTCGAAGTCTCCCGTATTAGAGTTCAGTTAATACGTTTAATAACTAAGCCTGCTAGTTGACAGGATGACGTAAAATAATTACGTTATGTAACATGAATTGTTCTGAACGTCGGGCGGCCTAGTTTCTTCGTTGTAGTTATTATTGCGTTTTAATATTTTTATTATATAACAACTGCCAACACCAAATTCACACGGGCCAGTATCTAGTGCATTCACCGTGGTGTCCACAGTAAACGGCTGTTTAAAAGTTATTTCTAATGAGTAATATCTATCTTATTTCTTAAATATAATCTAACTCAAATAAAAATACATTTGCACATCCATGCCTTTAGATCTTGTCATAACTATTTTTGGTAATATGCTATATAAACATTTCTATTTAACAGTAGTTGTCTTTCATACCTTAGTGCGCTTCAACACCTAATTATTGTGTAAATGTCACAGCCTTCAACATGTTGGCCATATGTCACGTAGCAAGCTTGGCAGTTAATCTATTTCCCGTTTGAACAAATTAGCTACAACACAGCTCAGCTGACGTAATCGCAAAAGTCGTTACAATCTTGATAAGTTACTGTTTGAATACGCGCCCCTTATAATTCTGTCACAAAAACCACATTAGTATGGAAACGCCAAGTTTTGACTCGAAGACTTATATAAAGTTTTGAACGTTTATATTATTATTAATAACTTAATATACGTTACAACAGGCCGTATTGTTTGTGTAAGACGTTATTTCGGCAATGTAAGGTTGGCAAAGCAAATGTAAGACGTTAAACGTTAAATGTAACACAATTCTTTGCTTTTAATAACGTACGTCTGCCGTTTTGCCTGAATTTAATGATTATTTTTTAATTAGTTAAACTATTGCATTATATATGCAGTAGTTATGTTTTAAAATCTGACTCCGTTTAGATAAAACTTAATTTTAAGACGTATTACAGAAAATACTTAGATTAAATTACCTGTATATTTTTAGAAACTTAATCTAAGATCTTACACTTGTACCTTGGAGGTAGAATTCCATCCATTCACCTATAATAAGGCAAATAAGGCTTGGTAAATTATTCAAGATGACTTCCCTCCGGACGCGTCAGGCTCAAGGTAATTCAAATATAGGCGTTTAAGGGGTTTACACACGGAGCGTTTTTCTGGCGTTAAATATTTGTGGCATTTTTAGAACTTGATTCAAATGGAGAAATTGATCAGTAAATTTAATTATACAAACATATATAGAACATATGTTATAATTTTCATCAAAAGATCAGTTTAGATATCTTGAACAATTCAACGTTTGTTCAGAAATAACATTATGAACAAAATTGTTCTTTGGCTCTATAATCCGAATCTTTTTCAAGTCATCTAATGGAGTTTTAGATATAATTTGAGAGAAAAGGAAGCAAAAAGTATGTATTGCAGTTGTAATTAACTGAGTCCTCAAAATTGGGTCTGACAAAGTTTATAATTAATATTTAAGAATATATAGACAATCGTTAGTATTATATTTGCTGATTATTTAAATCTTGTAAAAGTATCAAACGTTTCTCCGTTTCGTGTAAGAACAGCTTAACGCATTTCAATCTAGTATCTTGCAGTAATAACATTTACTACTGACAATTTCATTATGACGGTGACGTGGGTGTATGAAATATATTTACGAGAAATAGGTCAGCCGGTAGCCGAGTTGGTAAAGTGAACCTTCGCTATCATTCTAAAGTTTGTTGAACGCGGGTTCTGTAAGTGCTTATACCAATTAGGCACCGGCCGAAGCATAGCATTTTCCAATGAATTAGGAATTGACATAAATTCCAAATTTAAACTAGATTTCCCATTGATGGAAAGCGTTTTAAGTTCTTTATCCGTCTTTCCTACTAATCTTGGATTTTAATAATGTCCTCTTGTTGTGCAAAAAATATTTTGATATTTACGAATTCAAGTCAGTATTTACAATTCGATTCATGCATGTTTGACTGTCAGCCTATCTGAGCCTATTGCTGAACCTAGGCCTCCCCCGAGGATTTCCAAACCAACCCGTCCCTGCCACCCCGACCAGGTCATCTGTCCATTTTGTGGTAGGCCTTCCGACGCTTCGGCGTCTTATACTTGATCTCCACTCGAGAACCATTTAGCCCTAACGGCCATCGCTTCTGCGATGTACTCGTATGTTTAGTTAAACTTAATAAGTATACAAGTGATTATTTGAAAACAATATCAATATCGCATTTGGAAATATTTATCAAGAGAAAATTGAATCGCGTTAATGTAAAATAATTATTTTGTTAATTCATGGTCCGGTTAATTTTGATTGAATTCATCTATTTTCCATTTTAATCGTGTTTTATAACATGAATTTATTTATCTTTAGCCTTTGAATATGTTAAAATAATTACAGTTGAACAAATATCAATTAAAAATTTTAAAATAACACCTGTTTATTATGTTCGTATTATTTTTCATTTAAAATACGGTTTAAAAAATTTAAAAAAGTTGTTTCGGTCAAGCATAGCACAGAAAATATGCAAAGAGATCGACAACAACAAAGAGAACAAAATTGAGAACTTCACTATGACCTTGAATACACCCCTTCGCAAGAAGTCTTACGTATGTCAAAAGATTCAACAACTCCATTTTGAACTGTTTGTAATTTATACACGATGAATTCGATAATTTCGCCCGTGAGCCGATCATGCTAGCGGTTTATGAACGAGTCGAGAGCAGTTTATTATTGATATTGAAATTAATTGTGAAGCAAAATTATACAGAAGGCGGAAGGTACCCAATTCGCGTAAATAAACGCAACAATTGTTCCCGCGTTTCCACCTTTGTTTAGCGTTATTGCTTATTTAGCGGATATTTCCGTAAATTAGTTGGGAAATTTTGCTTATATCGGGCTGTTTGTAATTTTACATAGAGTATGTTTATTGTAATTAGTTATTAAATATAATGTTTGTGGCTAAATGAATTTGCTTTAAACTGAGTAGTGGCGCACCGCGGTTTCAATCGTTCTATTAATAATTCCGTTTAAATTAATTTTAATGTTAAACGAGATCTCGTAAATTCAAACATTTACTGAAAAAAAATATGAGTTTTTATGCGATCATAAGTTTTTTTATTAAAAGTAATCCTAAAACATTAGCAATATGCCAATGCCTCAATACCAATAGTCCTGTTAAAATTGGTCCAGCTGTTTTGGAGATCATTAAGCACTTACAGTAGGTACATACGTTCACATGCATTTACAAAAAAAACTGTTATTTTGATATTACAAACACGCATTTAAATTTTATTTATAAGTACAATTAACGATAAGGACATGGAAAGCAATAGACATTGTTTTAAGGACACTACAATATATTCAATTCCCATTTATTATGTATTCAATTGTAATCGTTCACTGTTCAAACCAATAATTAGTGGTAGTAAAATTATTTCTAAATTGTCAAACAGCTTTCAATAAATTAATTCAGACCATTTAATAACACGCTATGTCACATGTTATCACTAAAAAAAAATAGTCATATTTGATTGATATATTCGGAGAAATGTGTGTGGAATACGAAATAGCTTCGAAGACCATTTTTATATTTATAATGTTTTTGTTATAACTACGATCGCGATGTTACAGTAACAATATTTAGGTTGTAAAAACATAGTTTAGCTAGATTTACAAAAAAAATTATCTGTACTTTTAAAATGTCTATAAGAAGAAATTAGTTGTTTATTTTTTTTTAGATGTTTATGTCGCAGAATGAAAAAAAATTAAGCTATCGCCAGTACAAGTATATCTATATTAATATTATAGTGCTAAAGAGTCTGTTTTTGTGATTGGTTGGTAGAACGCGCGCTAGTCTTAAGAGCTACTGGTTCAAATTGAAAAATTCCTTTAGTGTTGGAATAGCCTATTGCATAGATGTGTTGAAAAAATTCCTTTTGCGAGCTTCTTGAGCTGCCCATCCGGTTAAAGTTACGGAACATTTATGTAAGACGGAGTTGGTCTTCTTAAAAAGTTAAAAAAAAAAAACTATTTTTTAAAGTTACTGTAACTGGAATGAAGTCTAATAAAAACCTCTGTCCTATGCACTATGCAATAATTAGCATTAATCACAAATATTCAACTTTGACTAGCAAATTTCTGTAAAGCTGTATAAATCGAAACAAAACATTATTCCTCCTAGTTACATAAAGCACTAGTCGGGATCCGAATCCCCGCTATGTAAACAGGAACCGATCGATATGGCGAGGTAAACACGGCGGTTGTCATGGCAACCGCTGCGTCTGCCCTCTCCTCCCCTGCGCCTTCCTCCGGCTCGCCGCCGGCTTCCCTTCACCTCGCCGAGTCGAGTTTGTTATGACGCGACGTGCTTTGCTTAGCAAGCATAGTTGTGTATTATAGGTAAATGTTCTTAAGCATCAGACATGTACTTAGTGGAATATGTTTGTTACTATACGATTTTTTTACGTTCGATTCTCAGCAATAAAATATTAAAGTGAAAATTCTGTTAAGTAACTGCAGCATGTTTTATGTAACACAGCTATATTGATTTTTTTCGTATAAAGTTTGGCTTGTTATAAGATCGTACTTTTTCTTTAGCATACATATATTTTGGATGATAGTCTACAAACGTACATACAAAGACTATACTTACCAGTTTACTCTGCCGTAGTAAATTAATAAAATTCTATTGTCTTTGTCACAATACAAGGTTAATTTACCAAAATGTAATTAATAAATTGTCCTTCCTTTTCCTGCGATTGAATTAGTCTATAGGATATAAATACAATAACATTAATTGTTTGCTCTTTCTTTACAAAAAGTAATGTTTTCCTTGAAGGAAAATACGCAAGCTATCGTCAAAGGTTACTACCCAACTAAAAATGATATAATATTTTTAAAAGAAAACATAATTTCAATGGTGATGCTTTTTTCTATAGATACATAAACCGATGTTTATATTGGTTGAGGTTTTGCAACCATAGCGATTCCATGTAGCATAAATGGTGGGGAATTGGGTAAAACCAATGCAAAAATGAACCCATTATTTATTATTAGAATATCAATTGATGAGCGCGTCCAATATGACCCAACGGCTTTCATCTGATATGGATGATGCATTTTCTCTTGTTAAAAATAGACTAAGGTTTTACTATTAATGCGTCTAAAGTTAATAGGTATTACAAAGTTCAATAAGTAGTAAGCTCGTTACTTAAGATAAGTTACTATATCTCAGATTATCGGTTTAAATATAGGTTCATACTGCTAGCCATCATTTAAAAAGGTATATGAGTTTCGATAAATGTACATTTCTATCATACACATTTTAACGACAATGGATACATCCATTAGGCTTCTTATTTAGAGCAAAACCGTATCCTCGGCCTAGCAATACAAGTGATGCAATAATATCGAATAGCCGACATCGATATCACCACGAAACGCAACACTAAACGGAAGGACTGTTGCTTATGTAAAATAGTGATGTGCGATCTTATCGATTGATACATTGCATAATGTATTGTTAATGTTTCAGACACAGTGTATTGTTTATTATATTCGTGCTTATGTAAATGATGTGATATTGACGATAATGACGGCTTGAGTAATATTATAGTTATATTTTGTAATTTAAAGAATGTTAACTAAGAGTAAAGCTCTAGTAACACCTCTGTTTTACCTAGCGTAGAATGATATAGAGAGGAGCATTCTAAACTATGATGTATCTACTACACTTTTTTTGATGCGGAAAATTTATATTGGTGATGACCTAATAAATATAGTATCTGATTGATCGATTTTTATTTATATTTCAAGCATCGGTCCACATGAAGAGTCGAGATAAGATAAACGGCCGCAAATAACCGCAGTCAACGTCACTTATAACTAAAAACAAAGATGAAATGTAACGCGAATTTTATCTGACTTCTTATCTGTCATTGCTCTCCTGGTGTGAAATGTAAATTATCAAAGTTTTTAATATATAATTGGCTGTTAGATTTATTTATTTACAAAAATGGGCTTACTTGCAGGCACAAGCCCAATCTTAGCAAGTGATATTTCCATAACTAACTATGTTTAGGGACATCTTTGTTACTTTACTCAGTGACGAATAACTGACATCTACACATTCATGTACATGATTAATAATAATAAATAATATATAGTTAACTTCATAACTTAAAATTAAGTACTGTCAATTTCGAGGCACTTGTTTTTATAAAAGTGTTTTAAGCTTATCGACGGGAAGAAATAAAAATATAATGTAACTTTAATAGTTCGATGTTTACATTTAATACCGTTACAAATCTTATCGATATATAAATACGTCTCTATGTTACTTTTACAATATTACATTTAAAGGAAGTTGCATCGTAACCACAGACGTTGTAAAAGTACCAGTACGGTGAGATACTAAGCTTTAAAAATCCACCTACATTTATTAATAATTTCAACTATATATCGCTTGCATAATTTTATTAAATGTAGTAGGATGAAGTAAGTTTTAATGCTGTATTCTTTATCTACTGTAAATATTTATAAAGTTACTCTTTGTTTTTTGCTATTTATGAAACTTAAAAACAAATATTTTTATGGTATCATAAAATATATTATGTCATAATTATGCAAAAGATAAAATATTAAGCAAACAATTTCCTAATAATATGTAACGAGATTATAATCCGGAGATTGTGAACCCTGCTGATGATAATATAATACCGATACTTAAAACTACTTTTGACATCCCTGAAGATGCTTTTTCCAAGACCCAATTAACAGGTATAGACACAAACGTAATTCGACACATTTTATGAAAATTTTTCACCAGCGACAATTTTTTTTATTTTTGTTACTTTCTTGAGAAACTAACGAGGAAGGTTTTTAATGAGCATCTCCTAAAGCTAAGACAGTTTTAATGACACTGTCCACGACTGTACCTATGTAATTTATTAAGCCGAAATGTTTTTGGCATATTTTTATTTCGCTGCAATGCAAGCCATGTTAATTTTTTCGTTCTTTTACTGTGAATTTTTTGAAGATACTGAATAGTATTAACGCTTTGATACATCAGAATAGTTGTAAAACCAGTTCGATGAACAGCGGTCGTGTTCTTTCGAAAAAAGAAATATTTTTATTCAAGTCTTAATAATCTAAAAACTATAACCAAATCTTACCATTGTATCGAAGTTGCTTAGCCAATAGATACAATAAATTATATAACTTAACTAATCAAACAGTTGAGAAAGGTTCTCGCAGATGTTTTAAACGATATCTCACACGTCATATTATATCCGAAGCATATTTATCACAATAACATTACGAATTTTCAAATGAACGATAATTCAAATAAAGAATATTGTTTAACTTGTAACCGTTAAAGTATGAATCACCTCTGTACTCTGTAACTCATAAAAAACGTCATATGGTGGGGGCGATGACCGAACGTTGACCCTGGACAATATCATTATTACCTTCCATAGGTAATTGTGGCTGCAGTTTATATCCTCCTAACAGTGGTAAAAATTGCAGCTCGTGATAGCAGGAATATGGCTCGTTCTTTTTATATATTTTTTATTGTATTTAGCGATATGGAAGGTAGTATAGTATATACACATCCTGTAGTATACGATAATATATCCACATTTTCTTTAAAAATTTGTATGCTTAGATGACTTGTAGTGGTAAACGTGCTGATCGCCTGTATTAAAAAAAAGCTGATTGTATATAAAGAAATGTTCTACAACATAATTTTTTTCAAAAAAATAAATAGAGTTCTCATGGCTGAGGATGTCAAGTAACAAATAAGTTTCACGTGTTTTAATCAAAAAACAAATTTTAAGCAAAGCGCTTATGGCTAAGGAATTGGCACACATATCGCGTTTGCCATTTCAAACCGACTTCACTAAGTTTTGACATACTAAGTTATAAAATTAACTTATGAATTTAATTTTACTTTGTAAACGTAAAACCGGTAATTCGACTGAAAACTTTCGATATGAAGTTTTTAACTCAAATGTCTCGCGAGTTTCTACTTGAAAGCATCACGCATCCGCCAGAGGGATGCCAGACATCCTTGTGACAAGTTTATTTGAATACATTTTTACAAGCATTTTGCATGGATCTATTTCATTAGTATTGTTATATTTACGGAAGTCACATATTTTAAGAAAATACTCTGTAACGGATAAGAAACAGCCTAATTATCGTACAATTTTACCTTTACTTATTTGGTAATATAGTCGTATATTACATAATTAGTATTTCTCAGATGGTTCGCCCTCTTTACAGTTACCAAGGTTACGGGTTCCTTCGCGGGTGAAAAGTCGAGAAAATAATAATATATTTTGTATTTAATCACGTAAATAATTGCAAAATTGCATACCAACACCATGTTTGTGATGAGTTAAAGGGTATTTTATTAAAATGTTATGCACATCTGGAAATCAAAATTGCCAATTAAAATTGGCTTATGGATCAAACATAAGCATATTAAAAAATATGTAAACGCAGTTCTGAACTTATAAGACACCATCTTAACCCTACTGTACATGTTCTATGCACCGTGTGGCCCATTGCGTCTACTTCAACGCGCATGCGTGACAATTGTCAATGTGTGCACAAATGCGTCTGATAGGTTTGTTTACATATGCCCCTGTGTGCGTTTTTAGAATCAATCAAACTTGCGGAAAATGTAAACAAAGGAATATTCACGATCCTTGTTCTAAAATTGTATATTATATGTTAAAGTTTATCTATTCGAGTTTTAAATAACTTTGTCTGTGACTAATTACTGATATTTTGCATTTTAATGAATTGAAAATGAAAATATAAAAACAATTCCTTATCCAAATTATTGATTTATTATCTGTTTACGGAATAAGGATAGAAGTTTCATCTTATCTATGTATGTAAGTGGATTAAGATTATAAATAGATTATTTTAGTAAAACTTACTTCATTTTGTCACGTTCAGTAATTGTTCGCAATTAAAATATAGCAACAGATGTTCAACAAATGCTTGATAACCTAATTCTGAAGAGCAATTTCACTTTACATAATGTATTTATAGACTCGTGTAGTAATATGTCGTCATTAAAAAGGATTTTTAATGAGATTTTATATTAGCTCCATTTGCAACCATTGTACGATATACATAATACAGGTTTATTAAACAATATTAGTGATTCAAGTCTCTAAAATGTATGTAAAGATTTTTTATATTTTGAAAACACCTATATTTAATATATGTACCCCGCAAAACATCTAGAACTTAGAAACCTAATGATCTATTGCATTAATATAAGATATTGTATATTTTTTTAGTTCGAGTGTATCTTAGTTAAAAGCTCGTTCTAAATAAATATTGTATTTGTATATACACTTTAAATAAAACTGAAGTATCTGATTGCAAAATGAAAGTAAAATCTTTTTCTATTTACGGTAAAACCGTATAACAGAACAACACATTATTAATAAAAATCTGGCTGTTTGTTTGTGCCCGTTAATCTCATAAAAGACGCATTTTTATGGTACGAGAAACTTAAACGAAATTGCTTTTGTTAATTCTTTGAAAAAATATGAATAAACCACCCGACATTGCTTGTGTGTAATAAAAATAAAGTAAAACTTGTACCCCGTCGTTTCGATGAGCTTAGATCTAGTGGGCTACAACTAGCATTTATATTATATATATGATTGTACATAATATTAATGAAAATATTTTACTCCGTTATCATTCAATGAACCCTAGTAGTGTACATAGTAATAATAGTGAAATCAATACAACAATGATCATCAAACGGGACACCCCACGCATTAAACTGTGCACCCTTACACAACACACACAAATACACACACACAAACGTGTCCATACACGCTAACAACATGTGTGCACAAGACACTTGTGTGAATGGCAGCTGCCGGGCCCAACGGCTCTCAAACTTTTTCGAGTAGTTTTTATACTTATATTAAAGTTTAAAAAATTAAAAAAAATATGAAATCGAATACTGAGAATATGTAAATTTGTAATAAATGGTTGACAACCACTCTTGAGGCCTAATTAATTTGCAGATTTGTAACAATTGAATAGCATCTAATGCTAGTGTTCCCTAGTCCTATTATATAAGCTTGAGAGGAATACTTACGTATAATGTGTGCCATATACACATTATACGTAAGAATGTGGTCAGTTAACTGTTATATTCTTTATACATTCGTAAATTAGTGCTAAAAGTAAAAAGTATTCCTTAATAGGTTTGTAGTGTGTAAAATATATGCAATTCTGGGCGCAGTTTTGTTAAGACATTCTTGACAGCGTGTAGTGTTTTAAAATTTATGTTTATCTTGAGAAACAAAGAAAGAGATCGTGTAGAAAGATAAACCTTGAAATCTGAAGTCGTTAATAATTAAGTCTGTATCTGCTGTCAGAACATTTGTTCTTCAATTTTCTTAAAGCTACAGTTAATCATTGTCGTTCGTGTAAATTAGATCTTAATTATACTATTTCACAATCTTGGTCGTACATTTGAAATGTCTTCAGTGTCTTTTTCGTTTTTATGTACTCCAAAAACTTCTATGAATTCTTCAATCTGATTTAAATAAAGTCGTTTACAATTTTGTATAAAACTCGATTTTATTCATGTAACAAATAACCCATAACAAATTTCTAATAATAATAAAAATCAATCAATAAGAATTACATCATGTCCAATTTTTCAAGGAACAAGTTTTTTATTTAAATATATTCATAAAAATAATACTCTGACCGGGGTCGTTATATTGAGTACAATGAACGGGCGGCGGTTACCTTGAAATGTGTCTGTCAATGTCTTAGACACGCGTTACTAGGTATTCGAGTTACTAAGTACAAACAAGTCATAACCTTACTTAGTATAAAAAATTATAATAATACAACTTCATATATAAAACAACGTTTTAAAATATATTAATCACTTCGCATAATCTGTTGAACGAATAGATTTTGAAATGTACAATTTGAGAAGCACATAGTTGACTGCCGATAATATTTAGGGTTCTTTTTTGTTAAAGCCATCTCGGCCGTAACGTATGGGCGCTTTTGCCTGCATTTATATTTTTTTTTTCTCCGAAAAACTTGACCCTCGCCTGTCGAATGTCGAGTTACAGTCAGTTATGATTCAACCGTTGACTCGGTCGGTTGTGATCGAGTTTCAGTATATCTAGTCATTGTGTCCAAATTAGTTTAATGTTAAAACGTAGTTAAGTGACGATTGTAATAATTGTGTTGTCTGTTGTAGAATTGAGAATAATTTATATAAGTTTTAATGAACGGATTTGGTTTGCTTTGGTAAGTTTTGTTTTAATGATCCCCTTTTTTACGAAACAAGTTCTTTATGACTTGTGGTTAAATGGAATTAATTAATATAAGTTTTCGACAGATTTTAAGTACTTCAGATTTTCTTATATAAAGTAATTGTATAGTATTTATAGGTGCACAATATGTGCAATTTACATTTTACATATATGTAATTTTTTTTATTGAAATTCTTTCTACCCTCTTAATTTTGAGTTAGCAATTACTGTTGTATACTTGTAACAATATAAGTTAATTTTCTTTAAATTTGAAATATTTTTTTCTTAAATAAAAAGTTTTGTTCGTAATAAAATAGTGATATTAAATTATATAGTATGGATAAAAATTTCAGTTTCATACATACATTTTGATACATTTTTTATTAGATTATTTATATTTTAATATTTAAACGTTTTTAAGCGTGTAAAACGTTTATAATATTTATCTCACTTAGCCCTTGCTATATAAATAATTATGTAGGTACAAAAGTTTATATAAGATTATAATATACCCATTAGCTTCTGGATTCATTATCGCATTAATTACAAGATAATCTTAATAATTTTAATCGTATTGCTATCCGACTTACGTATTTAATTTCGACAACTAAGTAATGTATAGTTTGAAAGCGACTACAATTTTATATTATACCATGTTTATAAATTAAGAGATAGCATTTTTGTAACGTTTTATTCATATCGTTTTCCTAACAAATTTTTGAAAAGCGTTATTTTAAATGTAACTGCGTGGAAACATCATATATGTAACATCAAATATAAAGTTGGCTACTTATTCTGCCCCTTTAGTTGAAGGCTTTCAGTAAAATTGCCTTTCAATTTCATCGTATTGTAGGTACATTAAGTTACAGTTTTATTACTTCACCGGCCTTTGTGACCATATCTTTTGAACATTTTTGGTGAGATTTTTTTTCTTGGCTTTTTCTGGGCCAATTCGCTAATTAGTTAATGTGTTTTCTTTTGTTACATTTTTTTTTGATTTATATAATAATATTTGTTTTAGTATTCAGTTCAGAGCGGACGAATATACGACGTTTCTTACAGCTTGGCCTTTTTTGGGTCAAGGTTGTCTTATCTAAACTTATTAAGGATTTTGCTGTGAAAAGGATTTTTAACTTAATGAGTTTTAAAGAAAATATGTACATTAATAATTTTACCCTTTCAATGCAATATTCTTTTAGTTTTATATGTTGGTTGTAATTAAATTATAATAATTATTATTAAGTTTATCTTATCGATACAGTGGTTTTTAAATTTCCAATTGAATCAAGGAAGTCCCGATCTACATACGTTGTAATATGATTTAAATGCTCGGTTATCAACTGTCAGAGACATGAGTAATATGTATTTCAGATTTTCTTCGAAATTCTCTGTTTGTTATATTGTGTAACGTTTCTTAGAACACCGCTCTATCGAAAACGATATTATTATGGTTAGATTAGTGTACTTATTCGTTTTGTATGTTATTTAATATTTGTATAAACAAACATTTCTTTTATCTGTAAAGATAAAAAAAATATGTAATGTTTATATTAGCATTTATAAAAAAGTTTAGTACATACTTAATAAGCGACATAGATTAACGGCGGTGATATTTATTTCTTCTTTCTCTAAATTTCGTCTAATCCAGTAAATTAATGATGCAATTTTAAGCGGAAATTTGAATGTCTATACTTGTACGCGATAAACGTCTGTCTGGTTGTGCTCTTAATTTCAAATATTACCATGACAAAGACGCGATCTAAATCTGATTAAAAAAAAATACATTTTCGTTACAATCTGTTCCCAAATCGGATCTTGTTTTATTAAGAGTTACAAACCAAAGAAAACCACATGTTTTGACAAGGGGCACATAATTATGCGGTTCCCAGAAAATTTTACCTGAGCTACAAGATAAGATAACCCATCTCACAGGTAGTTGCAATCGCCACAGTTAACATCTTAGCAGTCGTTCGCTTTACACAAATGCTCATCATAATGCTGTAAATCTTTGTCTATGTCCATGATCTTTTGAATGAGACAACTAATTAAAAACAATGATATAATTGTCTTTATGTCAAGGATTGTATTTAGAAGCATAAAATATTTTTTAACATAGTAATCGTTGATGTGCACATGGTTACTAATGATATGTATACTGTGCCCAGTGCGTTTCAGTTCTTATGCCTTAGAACTTTCCGAAGACTATTAAGTAACAAAATAAGCAAACTGTTGGTTTTATGCGATGTCCCTTAAAAATATTATGTTTCGTATGGTACTTATAACTTTCTACGAACCTTTTCAATTGCTAGGAATATTTTTTAAATTTAAATATTTGGGAAAGCTTTGAACGCGACGTCGTCTAAACAAGTTTGGGCTTAACGTTTTTCACACTGAGTCACTTCAGGGATGCGTCATAAATAGACAATCGTATTTTTTATTACCGTCAAATATTTGAAAAAGGACTACTTTATTTTTAGCGAATATCAAATTAACACCCATTTCATCTAAACATTATTTATTTATAGAGTAAAATACAAAATGCGAGTATATTGTCATGTTTTAATGTTACCAAATACTCGATAAAATTTGTAAAATTTTATTATACTTGTTCTTACACAATGAGCGTGGAGTAACTGTCTCAACGATATGCTGAGGTTTTTAAAAGTCTAGTTTCTTGTGATCTTTGATAGACGGCGAAGGTAAGATATGTAATTAACTAATCAAATTTTGTATTTAATCTTTTATAAACTACATTGAAATTGAGGTTTCAAGATTCATTTGCATACTTTCTGTATTCTGTAACTCATCATTGATCTCTAGTACTTACATTGTTTTGGTTTCATTTTTTAATTAATAGTTAAACGTTTACGAAACTGGCAAATAAAAGATATTTAAACGAGAAAAATATACATTCAAAACAAACTCACTCTTACGTTTCTTGGCTATTTTAAAAATGTTTTTATAACTTTAAATAATAACCTACACGTTTATTTATTTAAATAGTTCTATTTAAAAGAATATTATTAATAAACGCAGATAGTATTAGTATCACTAGGACGTTTTGTGTACAACAAAAATGCCCTAATGCTCATCACGGGAATGTTTCGAAGACGGCACTTGCTATTAATCAAATTAATTACGTTCATTTCACTGTGAGAGTCAGTCGTCACTTTGTCCTATCAGTGAAGAGCTTATGCGATCTTGGCCAAATTAATGATACATATTCCAGGTTTGAAAGTCGGCAACATATCTTATCTAGAGCAGAAGAGATTTTCTACTTAATTTCATTGGAATCTAGCCATGAAAAGGTTAAATGAGTATCTTAATAATGCTGGAAATATTTTCAAAACTCCCATATTTGGTATGTGTCACGTGATTAAAACTTGAAGTAAAGCAATCGTTTGTACGCGAAGTTAAAATTACACAAGTTCTACATACATAGTACATATATCAAATCTCGAGCAGCGCTTTGTTTTAACATATATATATTGTCTAAAGATTTGTAAGAATATCTCATGACTTGCACCAAATCGCCCGCCTAAATGACTGCCTACATCCATTTAAAGGAAATTCGTCTCCGTGAAGGTATTCATTTGTAATGTAACGATGTTCAATTGAATTTATTATCCCGGATTGACTTACGCGTCTATTTCCTATTTTGAGATTGATCCGTAACCTATTTTTTATATTTTTTTC